>VZTN01001837.1:122443-156489 GCA_013400515.1 Erpornis zantholeuca | reverse complement strand
GGGCGGCTGGGGAGCACCCGCCCCGCACGGGGCTGGGGTCGGGACTGGCTGCCCCCTCGGCTCGGGAAGCGCCCCCGGGACGACGGGGCCGGGCCCCACTCGTGCCCGGCGCGGGGAGGGGGACCCTCATCCATCCTCCATCCCCATTCCCTTGCTTTGGAGAGGATGGGGATGCTGACCCCCTTGAGTTCTGTCTGGGTGGACACACCCTCCGTGCACCCCCAGAACCTCACCTGGGGGAGGCTGGTGGTGATACCACCCCGTACACATTCTCTGGGGTTCGTTGTCCCTGGGTGATGCTTCCGGGGACAGCCCCAAATCCTCAGATCCCCCATCAGCTCTGGGGAAGCTGCCCCATGCTAACTCTTCAGTGAGGGAGCTGGTGATACCCTCCTTTAGATGCCAGAGGTACCTTGGTGGAGACCATCATCCCCATCTGAGGGTTACCCCCTCCCAATGCTCAGGATGTTTGGCCAACACTTTGCCTGAGGTGGTATCTCCCATGCAGCCTGCATTGGGCTGTCTAGAGTGGCATCCTTGGGTTTTGTATCCTACTCAGGATTGTCATTCCCCACTGAGTGGGCATCTCCCACTGTGCCTGCCTGGGGAGAGTGCCCCTTGCTCTTCCCTCCAAAAGGGTGTGGAGTTAGTGCCACCTCCAGCAGCCCTTTCCAAGAAATGGATTTGGGGAAAGTTTTCTTGTCCTGCCATCCATTTTGGGAAGGGACATCCATTTTAGCAGCTTTGTCCTCCAAATCTCATTTTTGGGAAGAATGGGTAGAGAGGACCAACTTTCTCCTTCACTGCCTTCATGGAGGAGGAGTGAGTTCTCTCCACATGCTGCCCATCTCTGAGCAAGGGGTGTGTGCAACACCCGCTGTACCCATGTACATGTCCCATTCTCAAAGTGAGATGTCCTGTGCTCAATCTCTGGGAATTCAATCTCTATTGAAGAGAGGTGCAGCCCTGCCTAATATCCCATCTCCTGCAGGGCAGCTCTCTTCCAGCACTGGTGTTTCCATCACTTTTATGGTGCCCGTTGGTTCCTCCCATCATGGGTAGCTCTTTGGAGGTGAGGAGGTATGTTCTGTTTCTTGTTTGTCTGTTGCACTCACCGATCTTTTGGGTAAAGTTGGTTACTGTTCTGGGGAGCAAGTACCATGTGAAGCCAGCTCCCTGTAGGACCCTTTGTCCTCACTCTGTTTTGTCCAGATTTCCTACATCTGACTCTCCTTTAGCCTTTTTGAGGACCTCTGTTCCGTCTTGGGACCCTCTTGGTTTCCACATGACCCTTTACCATTCCTAGGACTTTGGTATTTGAAGGAGTTGCGTGATCCTTCCCTCTCTGAGTATTTAGTGTTTACAGTAGGTCTTGTGTATGGGGCTGGGATTGCAAAGTGTTTTCAGTTTTATAGTCTTCCCAGTGTCTTCTCACTGCACCAAATACCTCTCTAGGCTGTGATTTTGGCTTGTACCCCATGTTGAACAGGGCTGGGCCTGTTCGGGGCTTGGATGAGATCCGTGTGGCTGCCTCAGCAGGCGGTGCTCTCCCCTCCTCAGCCAAATTATCCCAGTGCCCAGGTTCCCGTTAGTTTGGGAGGTGCCAGCTTTCAGATGAGGCTTGAAATTTGGAGTGGCTCCTTTGACCACAGTCTGGGATGCTTTGCCTCTCTAAATTCCTCCTGACCCAGTGGAGAGCTTTAGTCCATTCTGTCCTGGCAAATAGAAGTCTCCAGCCCTCATTTTCCATAAATTTCCTCAGCAATATCAGTTGTCTATGGATCATTTCCTGTCCCTCAGCTGTTGAGTAGCGTTGGGTGCAATGAAACAGCTGCCTCTCCCTGTCTCGGAGGGGACCATGTTCATTGGTGGGAGAAGTGAATTCTCCATGCATGCTGTTTGTAAACAAATGCTTTGGGATCCTTTGAAATGTTGTTCTTGAAGTGAATTCAAACTTGTCTTGAATGAAACATTGCCACGTGGGTGGGAGAGTGCATAACTATAAACAAAGTTTAGTAATAAATAGCAGCATCTCACATTGGGAAGAGGGGTCTGTGAAGTTTTGTGCTCTGCCTTCTCATCCTCCTCTATCTCTTCAAGGTTCTACAAGAGGAGGTAGATGATAGATTAACAAAACTCACCAATAAAGCAGCACAGGGAGTTGGTGTGGATGGTAGCAGAGAGAGGGGAAAATCACTCAGGAAGACACCACAAATTCTGTTGTGTCAGAAATGCATGGGATGAGATTTTTGTTATGACCAGTTCAGCTAATTTGTTTGGGAAGCATAAACCTCTCTGGAAGGGAACGTGCAGTTGAGAGGAGGTTGGGGGCTGTGTGTGGGCAGCCCGTTCCTTGGAGGAGTCCTGGGCAATGAATTGTGCAGTTGGAGCAGCATGCATGAGGCCTGGGGTGTGTCAGAGAGAGCAAGCCCCTCGTCGTGTCCCCATGGATGCTTCATCAAGAAAGCTGTCTCTGCTCCGTTCCAGAGAGCTAAAGAACATGCTGGTGGTTGGCTGGAACATGGTGGGAACATCCAGAGCAGTTCAGCTGCAGCCTTGTCTTTGGGCAGACCTGGGCCCCCAGGCAGGACACAGAATAATAAAATTATTTTGGTTTGAAAAGACCTTTAAGATCATCAAGTCCAGCTGAAAAATTTCATGATCCCTGGTAATTGATGTCCATGGGAAAGCGAACCATTGGCCTGCAGGGAGAATCAGAGACAGAAGGGCAGGAGGCACCTTGGCTGCTCGACTGTAAATGCATGTTCAATTTGTGAAAATTGCATGGGCAATTAGTGAAAACTCGAAGGAGGTTAACAATGGTGGCATTCAGAAGCTGTGTGACAGGGAAGAACTTTCTGTCTCACACATGTATTCCTCTCAGCCCCTTCCCTATGGGAATTCCCTCAGGATGCCTTCTGCCTGGCTTGTGCTGGGCTGATGTCTGTCAGCTGGGCAGTGTCAGGAGTAGGACCCAGGTTAAAGCCCCTCAGTGAAGATTAAGTGGATGGCCTAGGGAAGCTGATCAATGAGGAGGAGCTGCAGGTCCCACGGTTCTGCTTTGGACCTTCTGCAGGATCCCTGTGGCATGAACCAAACTTTTCGTCTCCTCTGTTATTAGGAACAGAGGCATCTCACCTTCCAGGGTCAGCTGGAGCAGGATGTCCAATGTTTCCTCTCACCTCTATTGCCCAGCCTGAATCTGTTTCTCCCTCTGTCTTCTTTTTTCCAGGCTGTGGATCTCCAGTCTGGTATTCCCTTCAGCTTACCCCATCCCCAAGGCAGTATTACAGCCTCAGTCTTAGTGTGTGGGATTTTTCATTCTTTTGTTTATCTTGTTAATATTTGTTTGCTCTGAGAATCAGTGTAGTGATGGAGCAGCTTCAGTGTTTACTTCTTGGAAATGTGAACTGAGGCTCCTCTGGGTGGCTGTGGAGTTGTCGGGCTATGGCAGGCGTTAGTGCTCAGATCCAAATTAAGAAGACCCTAGAGTGGTGTCACTTTTGGGTGGGAAGGAGGAGAAATGAGAAGAATTCATGCGCCTGGTTGTGGGGAGAGGAGTTGTGAGCAGCAGGAAGGCTGCAGAAGGTTTTGTTCCTGATCCATTGGGCTACAGCTGTACATAACAGGGTGCAGATATCTGTGCTGTTGTTGGCTTTGTGTGTTGCTAATCCCAGAAGTGGAGGCACAGTGATGGATGGAGTGAGTGTGGCAGTGCACAGATGTGGTAGACTCTTCTTGGACCTGAGACACTTGGTGTGCATGTGTCTCACCGTGAAGTGTGGAACTACCCTTGGCCTGCAAACACTGTGCTCATTAGAGAAGGAAGTTTTTTTTTCCTGCAGTTTGGATCTTTTCATTCAATGTTTCACAGGTAAGAGCTGTGTGCTGGTTAGCAGGAGACCACCTTAGATCAGTGCGGTGCTGTGACCATTCGTGAGATCCATGTTCTCCATCAGACCACCCCCAGGTTTTTCATAGGATTTTGAACAGACTTTGTAATTTCTGGTTTTTGTTCCTAATCCATAAAATGGAATTTCCAACTGTGCCTTGTCTTGTTCACTTGACACTGGGAACTTCTTGGGCAAATATTTGTGTGGATCTTAGCATGACAGAGTTCTCAGTTCCATAGAGGTGGTGCAGGAAAAGGAGTGTAAATTATTCTGGGCACCTGTGCAGTTAGGAAGGGAACAACTATGCTGATGGTCTGTAGTTTACTGGGACATGGGCTTCAGTCATGTGTAAAGTGTTGTCTCTTACCCAAGTTCATCATGAGAAATGTACCTGGGCAGCATGGACTTCTCACCAGCCAGGTATTGTGCATGTTTGCTTCAGCTGAACTACAGATTTGTCTTTTCATCTGGTACAACTCAGAGGATACTCTTATATCAGTTGAAATGTGGTTTCTTTTGATTCTTTTTTTGTTTCTAATTGATACTGCTCATTTTTTATTGATTAAAATATGTTCCAGCAGGGTCATCCTAAAGTTTAAGCTAAACTTTTCAAAGCAGTTTAATGAGTGCAGTTTGTGTGTCTAGGTAAATCGTTAGCACCTGGCCTGAAGTTCTACCTTGTCTTTCCATAAATTGTGGAGTTTCCATAAATTGCTTGAAAGTTTGAATTTCTTTTGCCTGTGAAGAAATCACTTTAGTGATCATTTTGCTTATTTTCACTTCACCATGCCACCCCCCCTCTGCTAGGCTGGAGAGTAGAAAGGCCCTGTTCTCTTGCAAGGGGACCACTCCTCCCTCCCCATCCTACTGGTTCTGCATTGCTCGGAGGACACCAGTGGTCTGAGGTACAGTGGTTGGGATGGTGCTGCTCCCCCTGCTGCTGCTGGTTTCTCCCTCTTGCAGGTCTCCATTCCAATTTTAGTTTCAGAGCTGTGGTGAGTGATTCCTTGGTCTCAGCTGTGAAGTGAAAATTGGTATCCAACTAATCACTGGTCCAGTATCTTATCCAGAGCTGCTTAATTATCACCTGCTCTGCAAAGCTGGGTACGAGGCAGTGATTAGGACAACACTCTGGAGGCAGAACAAAGAGGGCGTGCTGGAATTCCCAGTGTAGGGGTCAGATGCCATTGGTATTTGGCGGCCTCATCTCTGCACATGTGCATGAGGAAACGCGTTGATGCTCTCTGAAAGGCCGAGTGATTTATTTTTATTGCAGGGTCTTTTTGAAATTGATGCCAGCGGTGACTGTCCTTCTGGCTGGAAATGCTGGGAGATGGGGAAGGGATCCTAAACTTAATAAGCAGTGTCAGTTTCTAAGCAGTGGTGAGCACTGGCATGGTGCCCCTGCCTTTCCTGCCAGCTCTTTGTAGCATGAGTTGGGGGAGTTGTTTTATTTTGATTTTGGGAACTTTTAAAAATTTATTTTTAATTGGAAACTTTTGCTGTCTGCAGAAGACCTTTGCCTGTCCCATGCTCCTGGTGGAGACTGCTTCCATGTCAGCATAAATTTCATGCTGGGAGAGTTTGGCAAGAGGTCTTTGAGTGAAAGGGCCTACACGTTTGGTCTTGCATGTTTATGTCCTTCGTGGTGATCTAAGTGACAGCATTGGCCCTACTGGAACGAGGCCATCACTTTTTTCCAGTTTCTGGTCTGTCCCTGTCCTTTCCGTGTGGAGGACAGCACTTGGCATGTGAGAGGCTAGAGCACCTCATCTATTGTGGTCCAGAGAATGTGTTTCCATGCCTGCTGTGAGCTGAGCTGCCCTGGTTAGCAAGGGCCCTCCAGTTATTTCAGACATTTTGCATGCAGGTTACTGCAGCCTCTTCCTCTGTCTCCTGAGCTGCTGAGGATTTGGCAGAGAGCTGCTAACCACCGTCTGCAGTTGTGGTGGGGAGTTCCTGTAATGCTTCCCATCCTGGGGGTGGCCCATGGACACTGGAGTTGATTCTGGCTGGAGCAGCTGCTGGAGGAAGTTTCCAGGTGTTATGGTGATGGGGGCTACAGCAGTGCCAGGGCTGAGGTGAAGATGGAGATGGTTAATTGACAGTATTCCCTGTCGGAGGCCTGGGCCCCTGCTGGGGTTGGAACCCCCGGTTCCAACCCCTGTCCTCTGCTCTGGGGCTTTTCTTCCTTCTGTTCCTTATGTTGGAAAGAATGCAGTAAGAGATTTTTTTTTGCTGTTTTAGAGTTGTTGGTTTTTTTTATTAAAATTTCAGAGGCAGTGGCAGTATTTTTTAAGACCATTAGGCAAAAAGGCAATGGCAGCTAAAAGGCAGCTGCCTTTTATATTTTACTAACAACTATTCAAGAAACAATACGTATTTTATTTTCTTTTCAACACCAGTAAACTCTCATCTTATTGATATGTTTTTTCAATACTAATTTTTTTCTACCAACCAACATACCACAGGAACTGGTGTCAGAGAAGGGAGGAAGAGAAAGAGGAGAGAGGAGAAGAAGAAAAAAGGAAAAACCACACTCAAAAATCTCTCTCTTGTCTCTATGTAATACATAGAGCAAGATCTTAAAAACTACAACCAAACTCTTTGTGGTACACTTAACAAAAATTTCTTCACTTTTCTGGTGCATTCAGGTTCTCCCAAAAGTGGAGGGAGTTTCTCCAAAAGCCTAGGTCACTGGCTAGGCCACTTTTGAGGAGCTCTGGGGCTATAACGAAGCCACCAGAGGAGCAGGAGAAGCTTTCAGGCTTCCCTGGACTCCGACAATTCCCTACTTCCCTGGATTGTATTGTCTGCACCTGGCTGTGTGTGTCCTGCTGTTCAGACCCAGCTATTACTAACTCTGTAGGTGTCCGTCTTTCTCAGTTGTGGTTGGAGCTGTGCTCTGAAGGCCACATTGGATGGCAGTCACAGCCTGGTTTTTTTGCCCAGGGGTGGCGTTCGGAAAGCCAAGTTAGCCAAATCAGGCTGCAGACCAATTTCCCTAAGGCCTTGTCTGTACTATGCAAACAATGAAGCTTTACAACAGCTATTGAACTAGTTTGCAGCCAGAGCTGGTCAGAATTTTTTTTGACTGAATGTATTTTCTCCCAAAATATGGCGTTAGTTGAAGCCAGCATTTTTCTTGGAGAAGCATTGTTTTCAGTTATGTGTTTGATGGGAATGTTTCTTAATTTTAAGCCTCTTTTGTCATTTCTGAAAAAAAGAAAGAAAGGTCAAGAAACCTTTAGTCAGCCATGAGAATACAGCAGTGTTTTGAAATCATCTGGAGGACTCTAGTCCTCCAAACTCCAGCACAGAGCAAAAACCTGCCTCAGTGTCTCAGAAATTGCTGCAGAGTAAATCGATGTGCCCTGATGGTGGTACAGCTGTGCTCCAGCATGGTTCTTGGAGGTCAAGTCAAAGTGCCATAAAAAATGGCTCATAAACCACCATAATTTGGGTCATGACCTGAGCGTTTTTTATTGTTGTGGGATGATAATGGTGGTCCCACTGTTCAGTTTTCTGCTTCCTGCTGAAATACATATTTTTTCTAAAGGGAACTGCAGGATTTCATCTAGAACTTGGCCATTCCCAAATCCGAGACACTGGCTCACCCACAGGGTGGGTACTGGATCTTCTGGGTGGTAGTGTAAGCAGTGATGCTCCTTCCTACATGGCTGCAGTGAGAGCAGGATGTTGCTGGGAAGGCAGTGTTTTATGATGGACTCTGAGAAGGAAGGTGCTGGTGTGCAGGGGTGGAGGTAGATGGTCCACGAGCCCAAGGTCAGTGTGCTTGGAGGACTGAGCTTTCAGTAAGTCCCTCTTCTCCATCATGCTCCTGGCCTCTTTATCCTGTGTTTTCCCCACCTGGTCTCTCAGCAGGCCTGAACTCTTGAAGGTGGAGGCAGCCACCCATCACAATGCATGTGGGGATGCTCAAGAAAGGAGGGTCTGTGAATATAAGCAAAGAAAATCTGGTTTCCCCTGCAGCTTTACTGCTGCACAGATGGATTAGGCTTTGATCCTCTGTCAAGGTGGGCATCAGGCCCTTCATCTAGACTTGAAAGCTGTATACATAGAGCTGTAGGGAGCATAGCTGGAATTCCTGAAGTCCTTTTTGAGCTCAGTGTACTTAAAGGGGTGGGAAGCCTCTTCCATGTCTGCATGGCAGTTGGTGAACTGTTCTGAGCTGAGGGTACCTGATGTAATGAATTGCTACTCCTCCACCCTTGGCTGCCTCCAAATAGATAGAACAATGTTGTGGTTTAAGATACTTGATCTATGTAAAAGCCCATGAAGAGGAGCTGGGCTTGCAGAACACAACAGAGATTGAGTCCACAGGAAATTGCCTTCATGCACCAACTTTGCATCGTGCTGCACGTCTGATGAGGCAGCAGTCAGGGCTGTGTGGTTTTGGTGCTTCCTATTGATTTCCTCCTCTCTCTATCCCTTGTTTGTTATTCAGAGCCTGCCCTTCTGACCTGTACTGGATGGATGGTTGTTTTCCAGAAGGGGGATGTGGCACCACGTGGCTATGTTACTGTTTGTCCCACTGGTGCTGGCTTGTTAGGCAGCTGCTGGCAAGTTAAGTAAAACTTAATCCTGCTGGTGGCTGCCGTTGGAAATTTTTGGACCAAATCCTTTTGTAAAGGCTTTTTGGAAAGCGTTTCAATAAGGTACCAATAGGGGAATTAGTCTAATCTCTGTGACTTTGTCTGCTTTGTCCATGTGCTTATCTGTGTAATGCCATGGTGGCTTGAGGAGAAAGTGTGAGCTTTGGGGCTGTGAATATCACTGTCTCCGAGGACTGCATTAACTTTCAGAGCTGAAGCATTAGTGTTTCCCTGAACTCCAAAGCTCTTGGTTTCACTTGTTTCCATTGCTGTGTTGTTACTACTGTAGCACTAATATTAAACACATCCAGGAATGGGCTGGAACTCTCTGGAGGCTCTGGCAGGCAGAGATGCCCGGTGCTGACCTTCCTGTGCTGTGTAATTCTGTATTGCAGTGGAGGGTTGGGACTGTTGTGGTTGTTGTATCAATGATTTACTAAAGGCGACATGCCAGAGGCGTTGTTTTTCCAGTCACAGTTCACTATGAAAGACAGCAGAAACAGCATTTGGGTACTCTACTCCACTAACTCCTTTATGGTGATTATCCACTCACTGGGGTATCTGTCCCTGTGTCTTGTTGGCTAAAATTTCTTATGATGTTAGAGTTCGAGGAAAAGAGGATGCAGTGAGCAATGACTTGAGTTGCTTCTGGTTCTGGCTGAAGACAGAACCTAAAGTGGGAAAGGCTTTGTCACATGACTTGGAGCAAAGCTCTGTTTCTGGGAGAGCTGTCACTAGTTGCTGTGTGGGAAGGTCTTTCCTCTGCTGGTTTTTGACCTGCCCCAAGGGTTTGGAGAGGAATTTATTTGCTATGTGGCCCCTCTGATCATTGGCAGCTGTCTCTGATAAACTGGGAGTTCTGGGTCGGGGTAACAGAGTTTGTGGACTTTTCCTTGTTTTCTGGTGGCTACAGGCTGGTTCTGGGGACACGGAGAGTCTGCCAGAGGGGTCTGTGTCTCAGGAACTTTGGCTCTGCATGGATTATTATAGCAGGGAAGCTGATATTAGCACAGTAACCTGCCCACACCTGGGCTTCAACTCTTTCCCTAGCCTCACTCTGACCACCTACTCGTGGTCTTTTTGTGTCTCAAGATCTCTGAGCAAATAGGTTGTTCCCTGTGCCCTGCATTGTGCTGTGCTGCTGTTGTTGACAGCCAGAGCAGTGTCAGCAGTGGGTGACAACCATGGCTTGGTGGCTCAATGCCATCAAGGCAGGGAGAAAGTTGCTGCAGTGCCCATGGCTGTTGCCTGGCTGGCCCCAGGGTGCACAGCTTCTCAAACTGAAGCTTTTTCCAGAAGCTGTTATGGATATGCATACTCCATACTTGTGTTTGCATACAGCTAACCAGCTGTCCCAGTTCATTCAGCCCTGCCTAGCTCAACCAGTATGTTAGTGCCATTCACACAGAGACTTGTCTGTGGGCCCAGCTGGGGCCGGCCATTTTGCAAGTCCATATAGGGTCTCAATGCATGAAGTCTTGCTATTGCACTGTGTTCATTTGAGTTTTCTTACTGGTTTTTGTGGTTCTGAGAAGGGTGGATTTTCATAGTTCTGGCTGCGGAGCTGAGTCCCTTATGGCAAACCTGCCTTAGACCTAGAGCCGGTAAATGCACCTTTAGGTCCTGAAGGGGGTCCTGTGAGGTGGATTTTTCTTCTAGATTAAAAATGTGTTGTTTCAGCTGGGGCCAGAAGTTTAAGGCTATTCCTTGTCTAGGCATCCTGGAAGTGTCGGGACTTTGAGGATGTCAACATCTGCATCAGTTTAGGGTAAGCTCTGGGTTTTCTTGGGGCTGTTCCAAATTAACACAGAGGTGTGTAACATCTCTGCCGCTGTGCATGATGTTGGAGCTGGGTCTGATTCAGCTGTTCCATGTAGAATGATTTGTAGATTTGAGGTGAGGACTGTGTCTGGCCATGTTGACTGTAGGGTCCAGGTGAGCTCCTGGTTGGTCAACACATGGCACTAAGTGTTTGTGGTCACTCTACATGCAACTTACAGGAGAGATGCTTCAAGGGAACTCGATGTCAGTATTGCAGATAATTAGGAAGCTCAAAATCAGAGTGGTCTTGTAACTTGACTTAGCAGCAGATCCACAGACACAGGAAATGGCCCTATTGCAGTAATAACATGTGATGAGTATTTCTGGGCTGCCTTTGGGAATAGTTAATATGTAAAATGACCAGTTCAACATAGTTACAGAGCTCATGGGATATTTACAGACTTGTAGACAGGTTGTGCGGCCTTCCACTGCACTCTTCCGTCCTTGAAAGACCTAGGAGTTGGCAGTTGTGGTTTTGAGACCCTCCCTAAGAGGAACATTTCATGTCATGGGATGGTAATTTCTGGAGGTCACTGGCCCAGCCTTTGGTGCAGTTGTCAGAGACAGCAGGTGGAAGGTTTTGTATGGTATGTGACAGGGTCAGGCCTGGGAGTTCACAGTGTCAAAAAAAAGCAGCACTGGTGCTACAGTGATCCAAAACACTGTCCTCTTCTAAGCTAAGGGGAAACTTACCCTTTTGTTGAAAAGGAAGATGATTCCTGGTGTAGAGGTGACTCCTGGTAGGACCTGAATTCTGTACATGGGAACTATGAAGATTTTTAATTTACAGCAATGTATTGGGTCCTACAGTATGGCTTTCATCTGCTTTCTGGACCTCTAGTTGAGTAATTTGTGTGCCAGCACATGCTTGGTTTGGTTAGGACTGGAATACCTTTCTTGTCTCTTTCTTCCAGCAGTTGAACAGTGTTTGCACGCTTTCTGGGTTGCTGGCTGGAGTGCAAGCCTGGCTGGCCTGGTAAAGGATGTTTGGTAGGTTACTTGTATTCAAGGGTTTGGCCCTGTGTCTTGAATGGAGTTGGGTGAATAAGACTGGTGTTAGTGAAATTGGTGAAGTATATAAAAGCTACTAAAATGTGCTCTGTTTGCTGGTTTTTAATATAGGGATTTTTTTGTACCATCCCCTCATGACACCATCAAAAGCAGATGAGGAAGAAAAAGAATGTGTGTCCCTGGCCTAGCAATGGTCAGAAATGCTTCTTATGAGTGTTCAGACCCCTCATGCTCTCTTCTGCCTCCCGCATTTTAGGACCAGAGGGATGTAGTATCACTGTTTACCCATTTTTCAGAGTACTGCAATAGCTTGCAATCAGGGACAGAGTTCTGTCTTTGCCACCATGCAGCTGCTGTAACACTGAAAGGCTCTTCTTTGCGTGAGTCCTTTTCATTGTCTTTGGCAAATGTTTTGTGATGAAACTTAGTTGTGGGCTTTATTAACTGCCTGTTGGTTTTATGAGGGTTCTCTCTATGTCTTACAGACCCAGTTAGCAAAGCTGTTGCTCATGGCAGCCCAGCTGGATGTGCAGAGTAGGTGCAGCCACCTACAGCCTGTCATGCTTTAAGACCCCTTCCCATCGGGTAGGAGGTCAAGGTGGTTTCCTGGGGAGACTCTTGCAAAGGTTTTTGTGCAAGGAGAGAGTAATGTGAGCTGGTCAGTGTCTTGAGGACGAGACATATTTGGAGGCAGCTTTGTCATCTCCTTGTGGAGATCTGTAGTTAAATTAATTATTAACATGATGGGGGGAAATGAACATTGCTCCTTTTCCCCACAGACATCTGCCTTGGTCTGTGTGGTCCCAGACCTGCTCTGGAGGTATCTGGCTGGCAGAAAGTTTCTCCTAGAGCATAGGGCTGGTGCTGGGCAGGGCTGCTGTGCTGGCAGCCAGTGACGAGGGGGTGCTGGTGAGCAGACTGCTCTGTGCTTCCCCAGGTGTGGAAGTCCAGGCTTTCAGACTTTGTTTCCCACCCTCCTCCTCTTCCCAATTTCCCCCTCTTCTCCTCTCCTTGCTCTCCTGCTGAGTTGATGCTTTTCCAGGAATGAGCTGTACTGCTGGCCCAGCACATTCCACAGCAGAGGCGCTTTCTTGGCAAGAGCCTCGCTTGCTGTTAGAAAAAGCAGGACTGACTTGGTGTTCCTCAGCTGAGGGCCAGAAAAGGAAGGCCTGGTCCTGCATTCCTCATGGTGCATGCAGAGCCTTCACAGGCGTCATGGCCTTCTCCCTTGGTTGTGGTGTATGTGCAAATATCACAGTGTCTCCCCAGCAGACCTTGGGGCTTCTTATAGCTCCTCGCAGTTGTCTTAACCAGTGTGAGGTCCCTGGACATTGCAGGGGAGGCTATTGCTCTTCTAGCCAGCCTAGAAAGGGGGAGTGACTTCTCACTCATGGGGACTTGCAAGGAGCTCCCTGTGGGGCCCAAACACCTCATTCACAAGCCTCTTGATAAGCTGGTGTTGTGTCCTTTGCGTTTTTTTACCAGCTGTAGCCAGATAAACCCTTTGTCCACCTCTGCACTTTTTTCACCTCTCTCTCTTTCTCTCTGTCGGCAGGAGCTGCTGTTTTGCAGCTTTGCCTGGTGGACTCTTCGTGCTGTTTGTGTCCAGATGGAGCAAAGTGTCACAGCAGACCAAGCCTCCTTTGTCCGGTGCGCTTTCTGTCTCACAACATTAGTGTGAACCACAGCAACCACATCAGGATTTTACCCTGTCTCATACACGTCTCTGGCTGAGGCCTCTTTGGGACTGTTTCCTCTTCCACCCTGAATACAAACCCAGCTTTTGGCCACTGTTATTATATCTGTGGAATTGTCTCCATTCCCTGAAGGTCATTTCTGCAGATGTTCAACCTCAAATCTTTTTTCTCACAGTGAGTCCCTGCACTTGTCTTGTATCTTTGTGTTGGGCCGTGGAAGCTTTTAGTTGTTGAGGAGCTGAAATTGAGCTAGCAGGGTGAAGAGCGTGACTGGGCTTCTGCTGGAAGTTCCCGTTTGTCCTGATTTCCAAATCAAAGAGACTGAAAGTGTCACTGAACCTTCAGGGGCCTGCAGAATGCTTCCTTTGATGATGTCTGTAAATGTCCTTCCGGAGGTTGGAAACATTGCTTGGGCAGGGCGGGATTAATTAGTGTGGAGGTGCCTCCTGCAGTCCCCCTGTGGCTTCCTGTTGCTGGTCGGTCGGTGGAGGACAGGCCTGTCAGGCCTGTTTGCAGAGCAGGGCTGCAGCCAGATGGTCACTTTGGGATCAAGGTGGGAGAGGCCACCAGGGCTCTGGCCTCACCGTGAAATCAGTCTGTAGCTTTGCTTTGATAAGTGCTGCTCCTGGGCAGGCCTCTGAGGCTCAGTGGCTCCTTCCTAAATGCCATTCCTTTTCCAGTCTTTGGACTAGGTGAACAGGAGGTCTAATCTCTGTCATCTCCCACTGAGTGATGCCTGTTGGACTGAGCACAGGTCCAACTGGAGCCAAACACCACCAGAACTTAGGGGCTCTGCTCATCCTGGTGTTTATCCAGTGGAGTGATTGCAGAAGTGTTGATGAGGGGTTCTCAGGGAAAACAGTAGGCATCTTGGATGTCTGTTCCACCCTTGCCTGACTGACCATGGGGAGCAAGCACAGCATGCTGAGGGTGGTGCATGGGGAGGCTGTGGGGCAGCAGAAGTGAGCATGGTTGAGGGACACTGTAGGCCCATAGCAGGGGGATTGGGACTAAATGGTCTTTAAGGTCCTTTTCAACCCAAACTATTCTCTGAAAATGAAAGAGCCTGCTCCTGAGGAGTGCAGGTAGTAGCTTGAAATGGAATGGCCTTTGAGGAGTCCTTGTGATTCTCCCTGGACTTGTTAGGAGAGCGGGGGTGGCCTTTCCTGCTCAAATGCAGAGGTGTGTTATTTTTGTGATAGTAGGACACCTGCTAACAGCTGGTTTTGTGCTTCTTGATTCTTAAAAAGCACACCAGGTAAAGACAGTGCTGCAAAGGAGCTCATGTTCACATGGCATGCAGGGACAGACAGGAGGACAGCAGCTCCTCTGGGGAGGAAGGTCTGACAGAACTAAACCATCTACAGATCTGTGTTTCCGTTTTTATCCTATGCTGCAGCATAGAGGAGCAGTGCAGAATACCCTGTCTGGGGGCTTGGAAGGGAAATTAAATAGGAGAGTGACAGTCTATTTATGGTCAGAGAGCCCTTCTCACCCCAGAGTCATGCAATTTGTACTCCTCCTCCTTGCCCAGGAGATGAAAATATAGTGAAGGAGACCCCTTGGCTTACAGTGACAGACAGCTCAAATCCTCTAATCCTGTTTGATGCGTCCTGTTTGCCTGCAAAGCCCGAGGTCTCGCCAATACATGTGTGATCACTGCCATGTGTATTCTTTGGTCGGGCCTGCAGCCCTTGGGTGAATTGTATCCCCGTGGGAAGTACACATATCATGTCTGGGCTTAGTCTAACAGGCACGTATTTCCCATTTGAAATCCCAACTCTCCTAGAGAATTGCCTTGTCCAGTTTTCTCTTCTGGTAAAATGGCAGCAGAGCTCATCCTTGTGGCTTCAGCATTATCTTGCAGAAGAGATGAGGATTTTGCTCTAGAGCCAGGACCTGCTCATATTTGGGTAGTAAAACGTGAAGGTGCTTCCTTTTGCCATGCAGCATTATTAATCTATGCAATCATTTGGAAGCAGGACATCTGTGCCCTAAGGGGAGTGCACTACAGGTCTTGAAAATGAGATCGCATTTCTATTGTGTAAATCCCTGAAGCTTGTGCTATTGGGTAGAAGTGTCTTCTGATGTTTTTTTGTTTGGTTGGGTTTTTTTTCTTCCTTTGTGATCTGTAAGAGATGGGGGCTGTTAAGGTTACAGGAATGACCAACCTAATTGTGCACTTCTGGAATGTTGTAACAGAACATTGTTTATAATTGAATTTCTGGTCTATGCACTGTTAGAAAGAACGTTGCTGTTCTGTAAAGGTCTTTCCTCTTAATAATTGAGATAAACAGGAGCTCGTCTTATTTTTTTCATCTGTTCTACCTACTTTGCATCTTTTTAGTGTGAAATTGTCACTGCTCAGTTTTCTTCTCAGTCTTTGCATGTCCCCTCTTTTTCGTCCTGGCCATCAAGCTGTCCAACATGCTTGAGAGGTCCCCATCCCTACCTCCCTTCTTGGTACTGACCTCTCTGATGCCAGATTCAGCTTTTGTGTTTGCCACCACATCTGTGATTTCTTGTCTCTGAGTATCCTCCTCGCTGCAAGCCCTTAGATAGGCAAGTTGGGGGACAGGACTGCCAGAGACATGCAGTAAGTGCTCTGGCCTCACTCCAAATCTGGGTTTCAAATAATGTGGAAGCCTTTGTCCATGTCTCTTGGATTTCTTCTTTCTCTGGGCTTGTATTACTCCATCTGAGTTCTTCGCAGGGACCTTACTGTGGCTAGTGAGTGCTGCTCAGGAGAGACCAGAGCTGGCTGAATCTAGAAACTCGCTTGTATCTGCAGCCTCAGCCAGGCTGGAGGCCACCGAGGGGAAACGAGGCCGAAGCACAGCAGCTGCGCTAGTGATGTGTGCGCAGCCGGGGTCTGACATGGCGCAGCCGTCTCTGCAGATTGGGGTTTATGGCCTCCTTCCTCTCCTGTGCACACTGTCTTGTTCCCCACCTTCCCTTCATTCCTAGGACATGACTCTGTGATATAAAATACCCTCTAATTTCCTGAGCCGGGCTGGAACTCCCTGGAGAAGTCAGTCTGCCTGCCTGCCCCTAACCCGCCTCTACATCCGTGTTCCAGGCTGCCAGCTGCTCCCACCGGCAAGGCAGCGGGAGGGAAACTGGGAGCGTGGCATCTTCCCAGGCTGTGGGGAGAGGGTCTGCTGGCTCCAATGGAGGAGCTGGTGGGAGGGTAAGGATGGAGCCAGGGTTGGAGCTGGGTTTCCTTTGCTTCCCTCCCTGCTGCCGGGGTTGTCCCTTCCCCTCCCCCAGCTGCATGGGAGCAGATGTGCTGCTTGTGTCAGCCCTGGCAGCCCCCTCCGCACACCCCAGCCGGGCTCCTGCGCAGCCAGAGCCTCGTCCCCTCCTCCTCTTCCTCCTCCCCCCAGCTTGGCCCCGTGTCACTGGGGACGGCAGTGGAATCATCCGCCCACTCGGCCTGCCTCCCCTGTAACCCTCCCTCCTTCCTCCTTCCCGCGGGTCTCTTTGTTGGAAAATTCAAGGCAGATGAGTGCCGGGGAGTGCTGGGTCTGCGAGCCAGGCGCTGAGCTGCAGCTTGGCCTCGGCATGTCTGCTGGCCCCAGGATGAGAAGGGGGCCAGTGAGTGCCTGGCTGCAGGGAGATTCTGTGGGCAGGCCAGCAGCACTGAGGATCCTGGACTCATACTCGCCTGTGCAAGGCTCAGGTCATCCCCACATAAAAGAGTTTTTCCCTGGCCATGATTCTTAGCCGTGTTCGGCCCAGCCCGCAGCAGGACATGGGAACATTCAAAACCTGACAGTAAACTCAAAGCAGTCCTTCTGAAATCAGCCTTGAGCAGATGTTTTCCCTGGGCTCTGGTGGCTCCAGCCAAAAGAAAAGACTTTGTGAGGACCAAGAGAGCCTGAACTCCTTCTGGGTCTGCTCTTTCAGGATTCCTAGGTTCAGACCACATCAGGTGGGGGCTGTTCCCAGCACATTCACAGGATGGTTTTCCCTGCCAGCATTTCCACCGGACGGTGGCATCTCATGGCTGCCTCCCTGTGCAAGCACGGAGCAGAAACGGAGCAGAAACGTGGCACTGCTCACAGCTCCCCCAGAGGCTGCTCACTCGGTGGCTTCTGACGTGTGAACCTGTGGTCGTGTCTGTGTGAGAAGTGTGACTGGAAGAGTGGTGAGAGGTGGGAGGAGGAAGGCGGCAGCTCGGGCTGAGGCTGGAAAGGAATGGAGGAGGAAGGCTGCAGTTCAGGCTGAGGCTGGAAAGGAATGCAGGGCACGAATAGCTGGGATGGTGCGAGGAGTGACAGATGTGAGCAACACTGCAGAGATATTCCTGCTCGGCATGTGCCTGACTCCAGCACTATCAGTTTTTGCTCTGTAGAGTCTAAATATATGATCCATTGTGCTCTGGCATCTGGGTGATAAATAGTGATAAATAATGTAGTGGCTAGGGAAGGAGGGAGAAAACTGCTCTGGGGTGGAGCTGACCCCTGGGATGTCTGGGGCAGCCGCAGGGTAATGAGAGTGAGGAGGGACCAGCTCTCAGGACAGAGGGAGCTTGTTCTCCATCAGGCATTGCAGCTGAGGCTGAATGGGCAGGTCTTGGGGTTGGTTTCCTCTGTCCCCACTGAAAGTGGAATAGTTGACTTGTGCTGAGCAGTTGGTCACCTTGACCCAGCAAATATATCACCCTGTCACTTCACCCACAGGCAGGGCTCTGTGTCCGTGAGCAGGCAGCATGTAGCACTGAAAATTGGCTCTGCCTGAAGTTCTCTCTAGGAATTGGATGCAGTCCAGGCTGCTGGCGACAGTATGAATGGATGCTAGTGCAGCCAGGACAGGGTTCATGTGTGTGTGCACTTGGAAGTGAGAAGATGACAATTTGCCTGCATTGGAAAGGGCTGGTGTGGGCACCAAAGAGGGTGGGTCCCCGGGGGGACTGCCCCTGTGTTTGACATTGATCTGGGCTGCAGGGGTTTTGGGCAGAAGCTGGCACAGAACATGCTGAGGAAGCATTAAGCTAGCAGGGTTTTAATCCATCATCACTGCTCCTTTCCTGCTTTTCCTGCTCCTCCATCTGTGCAAGAGAAATTAACACACATCCTGGGAGTGGATTAGGCTGCTCAAACCATGACATCCTCATCTGTGCCTTCTGGGGATGGGTAGCCTTTGTGCAGTCCCTTTGCTGGCTCTCCAGTTTTGTCAGGGATTGAGTGCCAGCTGCCAGCAAAGGCCTAGTGACATGCTGCCTTTCACCCCATGGGACAGCCCTTTGCTGAGTGTGTGTGACACCAGCGTAACCAGTGGGGCTGGCAGGGTGGAGCGAGCCTGCTCCCCAAGTTTAGGCTTCCAGCACGGTTCATTTGCCTTTTGCTGATGCCTTGTGAGTGTTGGCAAGCCTTGTGTCCTATTGTCAGGGACTGTTGGGGCAGCTGTTGGCACACCAGGTACCACAGCCAGGAGCCCAGAGTACCTGTTTCTCCAAGCCCCAGCATGCTGCGACTTGATGGCACTCCGGGGCAATGGGTCACTGCTCCGTGTCCCACCTTTGCATCCTCTTCGATTCTCCGTGAGTTGGGGACAGCTGGCTTGGGGACCCTTCAGAGCTGTTGAAAGGATTTCTCTTCTTAGCAGTGTTAGATACTTATAATCTACTTACTTTTAATACATAATTTCTCTTGGTTTCACATTCTTTTCTTTGTTCTTTTCCTGTTGGATTTTTTCCCCCCACACATAATTTATTCACTATTTAGTTACTACATATTTTAAGGACAATATGTGTCAAGCTACCTCAGATATAACTTAGAAGGGGGAACATAGTATCACAAACTAATTGTAATATATCTTTGTATTAAATAAGAGTGCTTAAAATGTTGTCATTGAGTAGAAAAGGAAATTAGCTTGTTAAAGCCTATTTTGCTATTTGATTTATCAAAGATAGTAGTAATTGAATCTTCTGAATTCAGAAGTTGTTTTGATTGCAGATTCTCTGTGGAAAAAGTATTTGGGGGTCCAGTGATATTTAAAATAAATAAACTTACTCTCCAAAGAAAACTGTTTTTTCCCAAGAGGAAAAAAAAAAAAAAAGATCAAAGTTAATGCTGCTTTCACTGTGAAGGCTGATAATAATGTAGCTGTTTGTGTAATGCAAGGATATGACATTATGGCACAACTATAAAGCTTGAAGTTGAAATATTATATATGTAATTAAAAAGCAACAGTATCATTTGGTAGGCACCATGTTTAATGTATTTCACTTTCATCTATTAGAAATCTCTGGCATAGTTTGTGATTCTTTCAGATCATTATAAAGAGGCTTATATTATGCAGTTCTTTAGAAATAAGCGAACTGCTGAAAATATGTCTGCAGCAGAAACAGTCTGGGAGGTTGCTGGAGTGTGTGGAAGAACTTCCTGATACAGTGGGTAAGGGGGCCAGCTGGGGAAGGCACCCACTGGACCTGTTGTTAGTGAACAGAGAAGAACTGGTGGGTGAGGTGATGGCTGAAGACTGCCTTGTGCATACCAATCACAACATGATAAGAGTATTTGCTTCTCAGAGAAGTAACTGCCACCTTGGACTTACAGAGGGCAGACTTCGGTCTGATTAGGGACTTGGTTGACAGAGTCCCTTGAGAGGCAGTCCCGAAGGGCAAAGGAGTCTGGGAAGGCTGGATGTTCTTCAAGAAGGAAATCTAAAAGATGCAGGAGCAGGTTGGGCATGTACAGAACAGCCAGGCAATCAGACTCAGCTGGCATGGGTTTAGGAAAGGCAGGTACTTCTTGACCAACCTGATCTTCTGTGACAGGGTGGCACGGTTAGTGGATGAAGGGAAGGTTGTGGATGTTATCTACCTGGACTTTAGTAAAGCCTTTGACACTATTTCCCACAACATTCTCCAGGAGAAACTGGCTGCTCATGGCTTGGGCAAGTGCACTGTTCCCTGGGTAGAAAACCGGAGGGCTGGGCCCAGGGAGTCACGGGGAGTGGAACTACATCCATTGGCTGCTCTAATTGGTGTTCCCCAGGGCTCAGTGGGGCCAGTTCTGTTTAATATCTTTATCAATGATCTGGTCATGGGGATCTAGGGTACACTAAGTTCACAGATGACTAAGTTGGGTGGGAGTGTTGATGTGCTGGAGGGTAGGAAGGCTCTGCAGAGAGCCTGGACAGTCTGGATCAACTATTCAAGGCCAGCTGTATGAGGTTTGATAAAGCCAAATGCTAGGTCCTGTACCTGCGTCACAACCACCCCACGCAGCTCTGCAGGCTGGGAGAAGGCAGCCTGGAAAGCTGCCTGGTGGGGAAGGACCTGAGGGTGCTGGTTGACAGTGGCTGAACATGAGCCAGCGTGTGCTCAGGTGGCCAAGAAAGTCAATGGCATCTTGGCTTGTGTCAACAGTAATGTGGCTGACAGGATCAGGGCAATGACTGTCCCTGTACTTGGGGCTGGTGAGGTCACACCTCAAACCCTGTATTCAGTTTTGGGCCCCTCACTACAAGATGAACACTGAGGTGCTGGAGGGTGTCCATAAAAGGGGAACAGAGCTGGGGAAGAGTCTGGAGCACAACTCCTGGGCGGAGCAGCTGAAGGAGGTGGTGCTGTTTAGTCTGGAGAAAAGGAGACTCGGCTGACCTCCTCACTCTTTACAGCTCCCTGAAAGGAGGTTGGAGCCAGGTGGGGATTGGTCTCTTCTCCCAAATAGAAAGCAACAGGATAAGAGGAAATAGCCTCAAGTTGAGCTAGTGAAAGTTTAAATAGGACATTAGGAACATCTCCTCACCAAAAGGATTGTCAAGCACTGAAACAGGGGAGTGGTGGAGTCACTATCCCTGGAGGTATTTAAAAGTCATGTGGATGTGGCACATGGGGAGATGGTGGTGGCCTTGGCAGTGCTTGAGTAATGGTTGGACTTAATGATCTCAAATGTCTTTTCCAATTTAAATGATTCTATAATATACATCTGAATTTTAATTTTACTGATTAAAATGTGAACTGGGGGATGAAACAGATGCATGCACATAGAAAGGCTGTCCTGCCTTTGGCTTCTCTCCAGGCTGCCAGTCATAGCTGTGGGCATAGGAACCTGTGGCCTGGCAGCAGGAGAGAGCTGCCAGTCCTTTCCTGCCCCATCTCCAAGCCTGGGCTGCCAGTTGTGTGCAAATACCCATCTGCAAAAGTCTCCTTTTCCTTTGGAGTCCTGAACCCAGCTCTGACTGCCTCCTCTCCCCTCTACAGGGTGGTGAAAGAAGAGATCTCGGATGACAATGCCAAGCTTCCCTGCTTCAACGGCCGGGTGGTGTCGTGGGTAAGCAAGCCCCTTGCTTCAATATTTCTCAGCCTGTTTCTGCCCTCTCTGAAAAACACCATTTGGATGTGTAGTGCCAAGTAAGGCACAGGGACTGCTCCGTACTGTTGGTGTGCTGGCTGCTCACGAAGCTGATGAGCTGGATTCCCACACTCCAGTCCCTCACCTGGAGAGAGGGCTCTGTGATGTTGGATCCCCTGTGCCAGGGAAGATGTGGGATACCTCTGTGAAGAGCTCATGGTATCTGATGCCTGGCAGAGATCGTGGTCGTGGCCTGTCCACAGCATAACCCCTGTGCCCCTATGGCAGGGTCAGCTTTCCAAGGAAAGTCCCGCTCCAGTGACTGGCGCAAAGGGCTTAAGTGACTTTAGTCCTGGTGAAGCGGACTGGATTTGACTGCCCTGAAGACTAAAGGTACTGCCTGGGCAGCTGCAGGACAAGCTTCTCCCTCAGTACCATGCCATGCACACGCTCTGTTCCCTGCCCGCATGCTTCCCTCTGTCCCCACAGGGACCCTCCTTTAGTGGGGGGAGAGTCTCCACAACCCATCATCCAGTTTTCCCTCTGCTGAGCTGCAGTTTGTGCTGATGGGGATGTGTGGATCTATACCAGGAGCAGAGCCAAGTGCCTTTTTCCAGAGGCCTCTAAACAGACCCTAAACAGTAAAAATCCTCAGCAAATCAGGCTAGGTCAGACCTAATTCTGCTTCTATCCCTACATCAAACAGTGACAGGGTCGGGTGGGTGCCCCACTGCCGACACGGCTGCCACCAGGATTCCAGCCAAGGGAGCTGGGTGCAGGCTGGAGCAGGGAGGAAAGGCTCTGCTGGGCTCCCACACAAAGAGCTGGGGCTGGATGCCTGCCGTCCTCCCTCTAGCGGTTATCCAGGCCCTTCGGAAAACAGCCTGTGTCTGCCTCTTGGCCACCATACATTCCTCTGCGTCCATCACGATGCTGCTGCATCTGCCCCAAGATGTCTCTCCACCTCGCCCTTTCCAGCTGCTTTTTGCTTTCACCTGCCCCGTGGGGAGTCCCAGAGTCTCTAAACCCATTCCAGTGCTCCTTTTTCACCTGTGTGCTTTTCCTTGTGATCCGTGCATCCATGCAGCTGCTGGCTTTCCTTGTAGGGGCTCTCTGGTTGTTCAGTGTGAGTGGCACAGATGTGGTGTGTGTCTTTCTGGTATGGCCATCGTGCTGCTGCTCTGCTGGGCTGGATCCTTGCAAGGAACTTGCGCCCAGAACGAGCATCACTACCAGCTCTTGTGGGTAATGGCAGTCCTAGAGGCCTTTGGTGTACCTGATGATCACTTTTTCTACCTCTGCTGAGAGTCTCCTAATCCATGGGTGGTTTGGGGGCTGAGAGGGGAGCACTTTGCTGCTTCTGACAGACAGGCTGTGATGAGGCTATTTTAGGAATTCAGTACTAATTTTAGCGGCAGGGAAAGACGGGGCTTGAATCCAAGTGAGTATTTCCTGACAGTGTAAGAGGCAGGAAGAGTGCAGGATGGTTATCAAAACCTTCCTGGGAGGAAATCCCAGCCTTGGGAGTGTTAGAGGAAGATAGCATCAATCCTGCCTGCTTGGGAACACCCCCTCAACTCTGCACTGCTGTTTGACAGCTGCCTGTGGCTAGTTCCCTCTGCCCAGATTTATTTGCTTGATGTTGCCTTCAGATTTTCAAGCACATAGTGTTATATAACTTTTCTCTAGGCAATGTTGGCCTCTTCCAGCATCTTTTTTACCCTGTGCTCCCAGGCAATGGCTGCCAGAGCAGGGATGTGGCCCTCGGGGGGGTGGATGTGTCCTGGGAAGACAAGTCACCAGGAAGGTGCCAGGAGCAGAACCAGGCATGTGCCTGGGGCTTGCTGGAGGGAGAGAAGCTGGCCTGAGTGTGAGACAAGAGCTGGTTAGACAGTTGTGAGAGCAGGAGCTGTTGGGCTTGTCCTGGGGCTCGTGGGACAGGCTCTGCAGCTTTTGACACTTGAGGCTGCTCTCTGCTCTGTGTGCTGCCTTGGCCCTGGCTTTTTCAAGGCTGCTCTGTCTTCCTTGCTCCAGCTGCATCCCTGTCTCTGTTACCAATGTCTCTGGCAGTACATGTCTCTCATCTTCTGCTCTTAATGATGATCTATTAGGGCTTCCCCAGTTCCTGAAGGTGGGCTGGGCGCAACTCTTTCATCAGTGATGCTGGGAAGCACTCAAGACTTGTGTACATGGGCTGTGCCTCCAGCATCTGAATTGGCATCTGCTCCTGGTACCATGCAGTGTGGTCCCCTCGCCAGCAAGCATTAGTGCTGCCTCTGCATTTACGCTGGATATTATGGTTTGGACAACACCTGTCAGCTTCTTTCCAGCCTATGTTTCATGTTTCTTCTGTCCTGAGCAACAGTGGGCATCCCTTACCTCTGTTAGAGCCTTTCTGGGCCCTACCACCTCTGCTCTGGAGGTCCCTGAATGCTTCTGTCTAGGAAGAGGCTTTTTGTTGCTTTCTTGCTTGGCCCTTTTGGGATTAGCCCAATTCATTACAGCTTGAAAGTAAGGGAGAGTGCAAACCTGGACAGGGAACGATACTGGGGAATCGCTCATTTGGGCTGTCCTCTGTTTCATTCCACTGGTGAGCCCATGGCTCATGGGAGAGGCTCCAGTTCAATCCCTGAGCCCTGAAATTGGTGGTTTATTATAGAGCCAGAATCGTGGATGTTGGTGTGCCTGGACTGCCCCACAGTATGTCTGGTATAAAGAATCTCTGGGGTTTAATGCTTTCTTGAATTTCTGCACTGGGGAATCTCTTGAGCATCCCAGAGATTGGCTGAAGGTTGTGCTCAAGCCAGTAAGCTGAACTCAGCCTTAAAGTTTGCAAAGTACATCTGGAAGCCAGAAAAAGAGCCTGTTTCAAGAGTCTGTTTCAAAGCCAGCCTTGGTCCTGAGCTATGTTACCCACAGCTTCCAAGGGTTGAGAAGGTGAAAGTCCTGCTGGGTCCCACAGCTTGAAGGCAGAAGTGTAGAGGCTGCTAGGACTGAGGAATGGAATGACTTATAACTGCCTTTAACTGTGCGAGAACTGGGGGGATCCAGTCCCTGCTGCAGGATGTGTGCTAAAGGTTACCTGAGTGTGTGCTGTGCAGGTGATGTCAGAGTGTCCAAGTATGGCTGTCACCCACCCGGGCTTCACTGCTGGGTCAGGAATTCCTGAGCCATAAATAGCCAGTGTCTGGGAAGGCCTTGAGGGGGAATGTTGCTACATGCTTGGCCTGTTCCATACCTGCTCCTGGGCATCTGCTGTTGTCAACTGCCAGAGATGAGATCCTGGGCCAGGCAGGCTTTTGGCCAGCTCCTTTGGCCACTCTTACAAATGTTTTCTCAGTTTCCTTTTCTGTCTCTCGTCCCTCCAGCTGGTGTCTGCAGAGGGTTCCCATTCAGATGCTGGCTCGGTCTGTGCCGATAACCAGACAGAGCTGCCACCCTCCATGGAGCGCACAGGAGGAATTGGAGACTCCAGGCCTCCCTCTTTCCAGTAAGTCATGTGGACATCCATTCTGGTTTCCAGGGGACACATGGTGGGTTTGCTGTAATTCATACTAGTATCCCAGACCAGGCTGGGATGCTCCTACCCAAATTGTCAGGGATGACAGCCAGCAAGAGGGGAGCAGATTAGAAGTGGAGCTGCATTACTCAACAAACAAGGACATGCTGAAAACAGTGCAGGGAAAGAGCTAGCACAGCATCCCCGCTCCTTTGCCCTGCACTTGTGGATGTGCGGTGGTTGTTCCTGCTCCTCAAGAAGGAGACAACTGATGGCTGGAACCTTGTCTTGGTCAGGACAGAGGTAGAGAGAGCCTTGTCAAGTTGTTCCCTGTTGAACATATTCGTTGCTTTTATCTCATCACAGCCCTAACACTGGGGGGAGTCGGGAAAATTTGGACAATGAGACAGAGACAGACTCGGTCGTGTCATCGCAGAGGGAACGACCTCGTCGGACAGATGGGCCTGAGCATGGTGAGTGTCAGTAACATAGTGAGAGCTCTGCAGGGCAAGGCTGGGGCATGGTGGCAGCACCAGCTATAGACTTGGGGCATCTTTCTCTGCTCTGCAGAACCATCTCGGCTTAGAAGGCCTATTCTATGGCTTTTGGAAGGGCCATAGCCTCCCATTGGAGGCAGGAGCTAATACCTGTGTTACATCAGAGCTTGGTGTTGAACCCTTTGGTCTCAAAGGAGATATCTCCTGTAGAAGCCTCAAGAGCAGGAGGCAGTTGTGCCTCTGTCTTCTTGGCTGAGAAGCAGAATGTGCTTTAGCTTTGCCACTCATACTGCTTCATGCTCTACCAAGGAGACAGCTACAAGTCTTCCACAAGTTTAGCAGCATTGTTCCTGCTGGCCCATCAGCCTCTTCCCCATCCTGTAGTGGTAGAAGAAGTATCCTGTAGAAGATGGATCTGATCCCAGGGTAGACTGGGAATTAGCTGGCACTAGATGGGATTGACTGATTGCTGTATCTGTTCTGAGGAGATTGCCATGAGCTGTGCATAGGGGAAGGGTTTGTCTCAAGCCCACTGAGCCTTGTCTTTTCACAGCACCCAGGGTGAATGGGACAGTGAAGGGAGAGAGGCGCCGAGACCTGGGTGGGTACGAGAGCTCCTCCACACTTATGAGCAGTGAGCTGGAGACCACCAGCTTCTTCGACTCAGATGAAGATGACTCCACCAGCAGGTAGGAGAGCTTGGGTCTTGGAGAAACACAGACTTCCCCCTGACTCCCAGAAAAGAGAGATGCCTTTGCAGGGCACAGTAATCCTGTGCTCAGATCTGCTTCTGTCTCCCATAGCAGCCCCTCTGCCATTGTCTGCCCCCCATGTGCATGTTCTCCCCTCTGCCCCTTAAGTCCTCTATTGCCTGTGCCATTTCCATGGCTCTCTTGGTGCCAGAGCCACCACCGTGGCAGCAGAAGAGCTGACTCTTGCTTTTGCCTGCAGGTTTAGCAGTTCAACAGAGCAAAGCAGTGCTTCCCGTCTAATGAGGAGGCACAAGCGACGCCGGCGGAAACAGAAGGCTCCACGCATTGAGCGGGTACCCTGGGAGGGGGCTGGGTATCCTGGGGAGGGCAGTGCAGGTCAGGGTGGGCTCTCAGGGATTCAGCTGTTTTTGCTGTGGGCATGGTTTCGGATGGGTGTCCAAGTGCTGAGACTTAAAAAAATGCTGTGAACCTTTTCCAGGCTAATGTAGCCTCAAGAGCTGGGACCACAGGCCTTGTCCCGGCCGTACAGAGTTCATAAGGACCATGGCTGATGTTCTCTGGCTCTGCAAAACTCCCAGCCTAAGACTGGAGTTGTGGGTGGTAGCTATGGGGCCACAAGGAGGGTCAGGAAGGAAAGGACAAGTGGAGGAAGCTAGGGCTGGGTATGTTACTGAGGCACAGGAGGACATCTCATGTTTCACTTACGTTGCAGTCATCGTCCTTCAGCAGCATCACAGACTCCACCATGTCCCTGAACATCATCACAGTCACGCTGAATATGGGTGAGTGGGAGGTGTGCATGGAGCCTGCAGTTCTTCCAGAGCAAGACTGGGTCGTGGAGAGGGAACTGGGGAGGGGGCAAAGAGAACGCGTGTGGGAGGACTGAGGAGATGGATTCTGTAGGAGATTGGCTTCTCTTGTAGCTGTGGTCTCTCAAGAGTTTGTGTGTCCCAGGACATCTCTCTGGGACAGGGGTGCAGATCACCATTATTAGTATGTGGTTTTTCTGAGATTAGGGCTGTTTATGCCCACCGCTTTGGGGTGACTTACTTCTTTCTCTTTCCATTCCTGCAGAGAAATACAACTTTCTGGGCATTTCTATTGTGGGACAGAGCAATGAGCGTGGGGATGGAGGCATTTACATTGGCTCTATCATGAAGGGCGGTGCTGTGGCAGCTGATGGCAGGATTGAGCCAGGAGACATGCTCTTGCAGGTACTTCACGCCCACATATCTCCATCTTTGGGCCTGGGAAAGCAGTAAGAAAAGACCCAGAAGCCTCCCTGAGAACTTTGGCAGGCTAAACCCAGGAAGCTGTGCTTGGAAGAGGGAAGCTGAGTCACTGCTGAGTTGAATGGGGAGCTCAGCCTCTGGTCACATCTCTGGGACTCACCGCTTTGTGTTGTTTGCAGGTAAATGACATCAACTTTGAGAACATGAGCAACGATGATGCTGTGCGAGTACTGAGGGAGATTGTGCACAAGCCAGGGTGAGTACCTGGGTTGTTCCTTCCATTGAGGGACATCTGCACAGTGTGTGCTTGGGGTGTGTGAAGTTGTGTCTTCCAGCCACCTCTGCCAGTGCCTCTGCCGAAGCTCAGAACTTAGGGCTTTGGCGTTGCTTTGATTCTTGGGTTTTCATGCCCAAAGAAAGAATTGCAGCCAATGGAATTGCTGGGAATTGGGGTCTGTGCCCCTCTTTTTGTGGGGATGCCATGTTGCTGCTCATTGCAGGGTAGTTGGACTAGATGACTTTTAAAGGTCCTTTTGAAAATAAACTCTGCTGTGATTCTCTGATTCTATTTCATTAGCAGGGTCACATCATTTTGTTCATGTCACTAGGGAAATCCATAGCTGGAGGGGAACAAGGTCACTTTACTGGCAGCTTCTCCCTGTCTCCCAGGAGAGAGCTGGCACACAGCATCCACCCATCGTGCAGGGGTTTGTGCTACTGTGCTCTGGTTCTAAGTCTCACCTTTTTTTTGCAGGCCCATTACCCTGACAGTGGCCAAGTGCTGGGACCCTAGCCCGCGGGGCTGCTTCTCGTTACCCAGGAGTAAGTGGATAGCTGACCCACCCTTAGCACTGGTGCCCAGCTCATGTGAGAGCCCTGCCTTAAGCACTTACTTGGTTGTTGTCTTGTTCCTCCCCTGTGTGTGTGACTCCATGGGGCACTGAATTGGGGTTTGATGGGGTTTCAGCCCTCCTTTTAGGAGGCTGCTATGTCCTATTCCCAGACCAAAATGCCCATAAAGCCCAGCCCTTCTTCCCACATCACGCTGGGGACGCGTTTCACTGGGGCAGGGAGGTCACTTGTTCGGGGCGCCAGAGGAAAGAGAAACCCCCCCTTAAGTGATAGGGGGATCTCTCCCTCTGCACCTCTCCTGCTGACCCTCCCTCTCTTCTTTCTCTCCCAGTTGCTCCCCAGCGGATCTGGGCTGGGCCAGACTCTCCATGCTCCGATCCGGGTGAGTCCCGGCAAATCCTGGGGATGGAATGGGCTGTGCTGAGTCTCTGTCCCTCCCCAGAAGTTGTTTTGATGAGATGATAATTTCTTACAACTACTGACTGACTCTTTCTTCAATACAGGTGAGCCCATCCGGCCCATCGACCCGGCAGCCTGGGTGTCTCACACGGCAGCGATGACTGGCACCTACCCAGCGTACGGTATGAGTCCATCCATGAGCACAATCACTTCCACCAGCTCCTCCATCACCAGCTCCATCCCAGAGACTGAACGTAAGTCCTTGTGCCTCCGTGCTGCAGCCGCTGCACGGCCTCCTTGCCTTCACTGTGCTGTGAAGGGAGCAATACATCTGCCTGGGGACAGCTGGGGTGGGCCAGATCTCCACTGCCAAGGGACTGGGAGGGAGGCAGTTCTCACCAGGTTGGCACTTGGATCAGTGGGAGTTCTGCCTAGGAGAATTAATATCACATTTTTCAGTGTTCTGTGTGAGGAGAGTAGAGGAGCCTGGGTGCAATGAGGAGCTGTGGCAGGTGCAAAGGAAAGGCACAGACCAGTCTGGGGGCCCCATGGATTCAGCGTGTAACTGGAGCAACTGAGAGCTCCTCACAGACAGCAGATAGAGCAGGATGGAGGAGACAGCTGGGAGCAAAGAGCCTTGTGGTGGGGCAGGGTCCTGCTGTGTACAGGGCTCTTGCTTGCTTTCTGAAGATTTGGGGTGATTTGGTATATAGACCTCTGAAGCAAGGGTCTGGAGAGCTTGGGTGAGGCAACAAGCCAGGAATTCGTGGTAAGCTTGTGACTCTTGCCTGGCCTTTGCCCAAGAGGAAACAGCTGACATGTGAAGGGTAACATGGGAGTGCTGGAAGGGGGGTTATACAGCATGTACCACGAGGCTGTCTGCAATGTATTGTTCCCTAGCCCATTCCTCCCGTGTCTGATGCTTCCATTGGCCCTCTTGTCCCTTCTGTCCTCTCTCACCTCTGCCTCCCTTCCTTCATCCACACCACAGGCCTCGATGACTTTCACCTGTCCATCCACAGTGATATGGCCACCATTGTTAAAGCCATGGCCTCACCAGAGTCAGGCCTCGAGGTGCGTGACCGCATGTGGCTGAAGATCACCATCCCAAATGCCTTCATTGGTAAGAGACTGTGCTGCCTGCAGCAGAGGCAGGGACTGGGGAGTGGGTGGCCAGTTTTAAGCAGGTGTCCAAGGGAACATCTTTGTGACCTTATACAAACTGTTGACTAGGCAAGAGTCACAAATTGAACCTTTTGGCCCACTTTGTCTTTGCTCCCATGTGGCTCACTGCCTCAAGGGCTGCCGTCTTCCTCTCTCTTGCCAAACTTAACTCTGTATTTGGTGGCAGGTTCGGATGTGGTAGATTGGCTCTATCACCATGTGGAGGGCTTTACAGACCGCCGTGAGTCCCGCAAATATGCCAGCAATCTGCTGAAGGCTGGCTACATCCGACACACTGTGAACAAGATCACCTTCTCGGAGCAGTGCTATTACATCTTCGGGGACCTCTGTGGAAGTATGGCTCTTGGCATGGGTGGGAAGGAGGGGATGGAGGGATAGTGGTCCTGCAGAGCCCTGCCGACACCATAGGGACACACCTACAGCTATTGCCATTAGGCTAGGCCCCTTGTTCTACAGACCTAGTTAAGGGAGCGATGAAGGATATCCCAGCTTCCTTGTCCTGCTGCTGAGGTAGTGAAGTCAGAAGCAGCGTTGACAGAGTCATCTACAATGTGATCTTTTCTCCTGGGCAGTCATAGCAGAGTCTTGGTATTTACAGACTGTCTCCAGGTTCTGAATTTCAGTGCTGGCAAGGGGTTGGTGCTCAGGCAACTGGGTTCTGCTCAAATGAGAGGGATGGGGGAAGGAATTGGCAGGGTGAGCTGTAGCTCTGATGTGGTCCTTTCCCACCAAGCTGGTCTCTGTATTAGTGTGGCAGCTTGGACTCCCACAGTCTGGCAGTTGTTCAGCCAGGAAGCACAAATGGTGGCACTGACTATCAGAGAGAGTGCCAACTTTTCGTGTCTCTTTGCATATCCCATCCTTGTCCATCAGCAAGAATGGACAGAAAACTGCTTCACCGCATGTGGTTGTTTTTCTGCTTGGATTAACCCCTGTTCTCTGCTTTCTTGCAGACATGGCTAATCTGTCTCTTCATGATCATGATGGCTCCAGTGGTGCCTCTGATCAGGACACTTTGGCTCCACTCCCCCACCCAGGAGCTGCACCCTGGCCTATGGCCTTCCCATATCAGTATCCACCGCCTCATCCATACAACCCTCATCCTGGCTTCCCTGACCCGGGCTACAGCTATGGAGGGGGTAGTGCAGGCAGCCAGCACAGTGAAGGTGAGTGAAAAGGACTAAGATACGCCTGCAGGTGGGTAGATGTCCTGTTCAGTGCATGGAAGCAGCAGGAAAAGGCTGCTTAGGCAAGGCTCTGTGTGGGGGAAGCCAGGGCAAAAGCCATCTCAGAAGGGTTATGGGACTCGCTGCTGAAAGGAGACTGTGAGCAGAGAGTCTCTGAGAGCATAGAGAGGGAGCACAGACTGTGCTGGCACCTGGCTATGCCAGAGTGTGCTGCAGTCCTCCGTTGGCTAGAGGAGCATCCGTTCTTCCTGGCTTGTCTGAGCTGGTGCCTAACCTTGCCTCGTGTGCTTCGCAGGGAGCCGGAGCAGTGGTTCCAATCGCAGTGGCAGCGAGAGGAGGAAGGAGAGAGAGAAGACCGGGGAGTCGAAGTCAGGCGGCAGCGGGAGCGAGTCAGACCACACCACGAGGAGCAGCATGCGGCGCGAGCGTGCGGCCAGCGAGCGCTCGGTGCCGGCCAGCCAGCACAGCCAGCGCAGCCAGCACTCCTTGGCTCACAGCATCCGCAGCCACCACAGCCAGCAGTCGTACGGGCCACCCGGCCTTCCCCCTCTCTTCAGCCCCCCCATGTTGCTGATGCCTCCACCGCCCTCAGCCATGGGGCCCCCCGGGGCGCCGCCAGGCCGTGACCTGGCCTCTGTGCCCCCCGAACTGACAGCCAGTAGACAGTCCTTCCGAATGGCCATGGGCAACCCCAGTGAGTTCTTTGTGGATGTAATGTGAAGCGCCCGTCCCCTGTCTGTCTGCTGTCCCTCCTTCCCTCTTCTATCCCTGTTGTTTGTTTCCTAGGACCAGCCCTGGCTTCACCCCTTGTTTTTTTGGGGTTTTTTTTTTGTTTCTTTTTTTTTTTTGTCTTGTTAACGAAAAGAAAAAAAGGGAAAAAAATAATAAATGGAACTAAACCTTGATTCTAATCCCTCCTCAAGCAGGGTGGGCAGGCCTGGCAGGCCTGCTGGGTGCTGTCAGCCCATCCCGCCACCAGACTTGTGTATTGCCGATGGTAATTCCCTCCTGCCATCCTCTCTAACCCCATTAATCCGCATCCGTCCCAGCACCCTGTGCTGCTTGCCCGTGTGTCACTGCTGCCTCAGTCCTTCCACCCTAAACATCTCTTCTTTCTTTTCACCCTTTTGTGTTTCTTCTATCAAGCAGCAAAGAATTACGGGGTGTTTGACTTTCTCTGAGCCTGCTGCCCGTGGGGGGGAGAGCTGGAGCGTGGCATGGCCCGAAAGCAGGACACGGAGCTCCAGGGGCGCTGGGCACGCATGGTGCTGAAGATGGCTTCTTTCCTCCCCCTTGTGGAAGATGCCCTGCCCTTCCCACAGCTCTGAGAGGGGAACAGGGACCAGCCTTATATATGTATTTTAAATCCTGTTGTAGTTGCCTTTTGGCTAATGCATGAATGTTCCAGGGCTTCAGTGCCTCCAGGGAGTGGAGAGATGCTGCCACTTCCCTCTTGCCTTCCTTCTCTTGCTCACATATTGGGCCAGGCCTGATCCTGACACTGCCCCATGGCAGAACCCTCTTTCACCTTGGCCAGGCCTCAGGACTGGGGCAAGATACCTCTGCATCCAGCCCAGAGTGGTGGTGAGTGCCTGTGCGCAGTCTCTTGCGTGACTCAGTGCCCTACATCTGTCCTGGGGTACTTCAGGGGGATTTAAGGGCAGAGCTCTGCTTCTATCCTGCTCTTTGCCCTCCTGCCTGCAATGTGCTGCTGCCTGTCCTGTTTGTAGGGTCTGTCCCATGCCTGGGGCTGGTGGTGGCAGCTGTGGCCTTCTCCCTCCTGCTGTTGTGCTGCCGCTCAGCTATGTGATACCTTCAAGGGTCTGGATGGAGTTAGAAGGCGAGGGCGGGACACAACTGGTTCACTTTCATGCTTTGGAGAAACATGGAGGTCCCCTGTATTTGCCCTGTGAAGGGCCTGAGTTTTTTTCCTCTGCCCGGTGCTGCTGGCCTGGCTGCTGGGAGGGACAAACGTCTGGAACAGCCCCACTGCCTCTGGGCTGTGAGTGGTGCGTGGTGGCAACCCGCACTCTCCAGGCAGGAGACTGCAGCCTGAACCATGGCCTCTGGGCTCGGAGCCCACAGACGTGCTGGGACAGTTGAGTCTGTTTGCTCCAGTGCTCCCTGCCTTTCTTCCTTCCACTTCTGGGTACTCTGAGACGTGCCTGGGGCTGGGACAGCCCTTTCCCCATGCCCAGGGCCAAGCACGGTACGGTATGGACATGCTCGACCCTGCTGCTGTTGGTGCTGGCGTCCTGGCGCCCTCTCCTCCTGCCACTCTGTGGCTTTCACCAGAAGCGTTGCTTCCTTTGGTCTTTCTTGTGTTCACGGTTTTTATACGATGGAGTTGAAATGTATTTTGCTCCTTGGGAGTCTGCGTTGCCCCTGCAGCCCCTCTGCCAGCTCTCACGCACCATCAGTTCATTTCCATGACTCCCTAAAGCCTCTCCTTCCCCTCTTACTGCTGGAGTCAGACTGTCCCCAGCACCCTCCCTGGCCACTGCTCACCCCTTGCCCTGCCCTACCCGCTGGGTTTTATAAGAACACCACCAATCTCCTTGTTTTTATTTATAAACATAGTTTTATTGGACTCCTGCGTTGTGTCGTTCGTTTATTCTTTCTCCCCAGCCTGCTGCGTCCTTCTGCCTTTCGCGCTGATGCGAGATCCCACCAGGATGCGGGTACCCTGTGTCAGTGTGCCAGCTGTCCTTTCCCGGGATGCCGAGGGCGGCTGCGGGCTGATTGTCCGGAGCGGGGCCTGGGCGGGGGTTCCCGGGGTTCCCTGAGTCTCCGTTTCCAGCGGCAGCACTTCGGGGAGAACCAGGGCCCAGTCCGACAGCGGACGCTGGCCTTTGGCGCAGGGGGCAAGTGGGGATGCCTGTGCGCGAGGCTAGCGGGAGCCAGCAGCCCTGTGGAAAAGGCGACCTCAGGACTCAGCATGGCGAGCGCGGCCTCCTGCTCGGGCGCAGCCGCTCGCTTGGCGGAGCTGCCATGCTGTCCTCCCCCCGCCATGGACTACACCTCCCAACATGCCATGCGCGGTAATGTAATTCCCGCCTCCGCCGCACGGCCCCCACCTCCCTCGGTAGCGCATGCGCAGTAGCGGGGCGCGGGCGGGGCGCGCGCGCGGCGTCTCTG
>VZTN01001837.1:81245-122387 GCA_013400515.1 Erpornis zantholeuca | reverse complement strand
GGGGGCGGGGAGGCGGCCGCAGGGCGAGGTGTCCCGCCGGCTGCCCTTGGGAGGGCCCGGGAGTGCCCCCGGAGCCGGGAGGGAGGGAAGCGGGGCTGCCCGGGAGGGCTTTTCCTCAGCTTCTGAGGGGGTGCTGGGCGACCCCATCATTCGCTCGTATATTGCTTGGGGCTCAGGGGATTTATTAACAGCTGTTAATTAGCTCTCTGCCTGGAATACTTGTGTGGCAGCCCTGCGGTGCTGCACCGGGGGAGGGTGGGGACAGGGTCGGGTTGTGTGTGGCACAGGAAGGCCGGCACCGATGCGTCAGGTCAGCCTGAGCAAAGGTTTTTTTTCAGTCGGATCGGGCTGGAACTTCTCCGAAAATTATTTGCCTGTACTACTGATTCAAACGTGAATTAGCTGGGTCATGGCTTGCACTCTGCTTCCTCCTTAGAAAACCTGCTGAGGCAGAACGCAGCGCTGCTGATGCTGAACTGCTTATTCTGAGGCTTAAAACAAGCTCCTATCCAGCAGCTTTTCTGGATGCATTTCCACATCTGTTTTTCCCAGGACTAGGTTTTTGGATTCAGTAAAACTGCAGGAAGCACAGCCCATGCAATTGACTTTTCTCCCCATTGGGAAATGACTTGGTTTTGATCTAGTGTTCTCTCCATAAGCTGTGTGAGTCCATGATCTGTTTTCTGCTTGCTTTAGTATGACAAAACTGCTATCAAGTTTTAGCCTCAGGCTGCCAAAATCTGAGCCTGGAACTTGCCCAAATAGGTGAGTCCGGATGGTTTCTGTGGCTTGGAAGTCTAGGTATTGCAGGCTTCTAACTGTCTATGGGCTCATGTGGTGTTTGGTTGGGCAACATTTGCTTGAATGCTGTCAGAGCTGTAGCTACTCTTTTTTCCTATAGTAAAAGCTGTGTGTGGCCCTGTGAGTTTTGCTTGGGGGGACAGTCTCAAATCTGAAGACATACTGCCAAACTGTCTACTTCCATATTTTTTCTGTCAGAAGGGAGGCATCACTCTTCTTCTGTAGGAAATGCCATGTTACTGACATCTAGTGACAGAGATACCTGGTGTTCTTTGGGCTGCAGAGTGGCCATGTTCCAGGGAGAGCATTGGGGTGTTTTTGAAGGGCCAGCTGCTTCCTCCTCCCTAAAGAGCACAGTCCTGGCTGTTGGAGAGTTGAATCTTCTTTTCAAGAGTTGAATCTCCTGGCTTCTGGAGAGTTGAGGCTGTGAAGGGGTTACATTTTGAGTTCTTTGAAACACAGGAGACTGGAAATGCATTCTAGTTTAATACTATCATTTTTTTTTTTTTTTTTTTTTTTTTAGTAGAGTAGGAACAGTCACTAAAGAAAACAGGCTTTATAAAGAAATTTCCCGTGACTGTTAAACTTTCCTTGCCTCATCCCTTCATCAAGAAAAGGTAAAGCCAAGACTGTATTTTGCAGCACAATGTCTTGCACTGGTTTTCTAAGCATATTCTATTGAAGACCATCAGAGTATTTAAAGGCTGTTCTTGGGGCCAACTGAAGGATGGATGGAAGTACAGCCTGTGATGCCAAAATATAATTGGTTTCTGAGGCAGAATCTGCTTCTCTCCTTTAGTGAGTGACCTACTGAGTCAAAAGTTACTGGCAAGTCATGTATTCTTTGATCTTGGCAGGAGGTCAGCAGCTCAGCTAAAAGCTTGCAGGCAGAAGCACAGAATGTGAAATGCAGTTATCTGCTCTCCAGTAAGAGTAGAGAGAGAAAAGCTGACCCATCACAGCATCCAGACCGTTAGTGATCTGCAGAATGCAAGCTCTTACTCTAACTCCACTCTGTGCCTCTAACCTCTTCTGATAGAAGATGCATAGGAAACAAATCACTGTTCAGGTTTCTAGCTTTAGAGTAAAAAGCAAGTGGTTCAAACTGACTTTAGAAATGCCTTGGTAGAACTGGTAGAAATAGAAGAAGTCATTGGGGCTCTTCACGTAAGGTTGGGCTCAAACTATGGTGGAGGGGTGTGTTAAATGCTGTACTTGTGATGTTATAACGGTGTAAAGGAGCTGCTTTTGTTTCCCTGTCAGTATTTATCTTGTGTTACTCTTCAGACTGGCTGCGTGCAGTATGGCACGCAGAAGTGGGCTGTAGGTGGAGAGCCTGCTAAGAGATTGTGCTTCTCTTCCTGCCCACTTGTTATGGGGATTTATGGGATTTGGTTTAAAATAGGAACAGTTTCTCTGAAACTGATGGGTTTATCTCAGGAGCTCTTTAGCTCAGGGTATGCCCCTTAAGTAAATTATGCAGCCTGTCTTCCCCAGAATGAAGTAATTGCAGCTACTCTTGTTTAAAACCAAGTGCAGCCTGTAGCCTCCTGGAAAGTGGCTAATGCAGCCCTCTAAGCAAAGCTTAGGTGCTCAGATTAGCTGGTGGGGTGATGGCATTGTTTTGAGCCATAAGTGTTCTGGGTTGATAATGGCTAGTGCTAGCCTGGAAGGATGGGTTTTCCCTTCAACTCCAGTTTGCCAGAGCAGCCTGACTAATCCCCTTCCTGCTTCAACTACTGTCACTTGTACAAGATCATACTGATTCCTGGAATGCAGGAACAGTTACAGTTGGTGATTTGCCCTCAAGAGTTTCAGTGCCTCTCCTGGTTTCTTCCTGGATGAGAACTCAGCAGCTAATGTACCTTGAACTGCTTAGTTAGATAAGCTCATTAATGCACAGAAGTCTTACTTACTGTTAAGTCAGAACCCAAACTGTCTTTTAATAGACTACTAAAGGGGTTGGTTGCTTTACACCAGCTTATGAACTGACTTGTGATTGCCGTTTCCTGGATGTGCTCCATAAATTACAGAAATCAGCATTCCTATTTGCATTCAAGCTAAGTGATGTCTGTGCTGTAGGAAACTTCCACCCCCTTAATGGGAGTGACAAAGTCCAAGCAGCTGGGTCTTGGGCTCACTACTGATCAACTTGTGTTTATTTGTACCCTGTACTTGATGGTACAGGAAACTCAGTGAAGCTGATGGCCTGTCTCACAGTGGGGCTGTGGTCAGAAGGGCTCTGCAGGTAAGCAGCAGTCCCTGAGCTCTGCTGATCCAGCCTCAGTGGCTTGCTCTGTCAATGGCTGGTTGAAGGCTTATTTTCCCCACCTGTAGTGCCAGGACTGGTATCTCTGTGGTAAGAATATCACCTGCACAACTGGCTTGGGAAAATACAGCTGATCCCAAAGTTGCCCCCTAAAATGAATGGACAGATATGCTCACTGGTGATGCTACTGGTGCCCATCAAATCCTGGTGCTGTTGGGGTGATAATGTGAAACTGTAGTTATGTTGTTAGGGGCAGCCTAAGAACTGCAGTCACGTTGCTCCCGAGCAGTTATTCTTGAGCTGCTGTGTCACCACTGCACCTCTGAAGAGAGGACGCAGAGGATTTGCTGAGCAGATGCCGTGAGAGCAAACAGGCCTGGCTCAAGAGGTCCTCAGCTTCTGCCTGTGTTGGACTTAGCATGAAGCTGGTATGGAAGGATACAAAAGAGTGTATTTGTGCTTTCCTGAGGCAGAAATACTAATATACACCCAGTATATTCAGCTGTAGGCACATTACATTGCTAGTGACATGTTTCTTCTAGACAGTTCCTCATTCTTTTAGAGCTAGAACAAGTATCTCTTGCCTTGAATGTGAAACTGGAATTACTGCAGCCATGTTCCTTTTACCACTGCAGAAAACTGTCTAAAAATTCACTGTTTTTCCTAGGCAAAAAAAATGAGCAGATCAGCTTGTTAGTTTGTTTGTTTGTTTTTACTTGTGCAAATACAGTTACAAAAGGTAAAGAACTGTGTTCCAAAGTTTGTGGTGTAGGTTGAAGCTACCACTGTCTCTCCTGGTGCAGGGAAGGGTTAATGGTCTGTGTGGTGTCATGTGAAAGACCTCAGGTTATGGGACAAAGGTATTGGAGAAAATCACTCATTTGAATATCTGTGTATCTGGCATTTAGGCTAGAATTCAGCTTAGTCTTTCATACCCTAATGAACAGATGACTGATATTGCAGTTGTGTCTTTCTGCTGGTGTAAAGCTGGTATGTGGCTTCTCTAGTAGAGAGAACATGGGAGGCTAATGCACTGGACAGAAACTACAGGATTGGTACTGTGTGCTGTGGTGGTTCTGAAAGAATTGCCGCAGATACAAACAGCTGCAGAGGGAGCAGACTGTGCTGGTTAGTTGTTCCTCACATGTGCCTTGTTTAGTCTAAGAAAGCTACATGCTGCATGTTCATTTTTCAACAGCTGTACTAAGTCAGAATTGATGAAGAGGAAATGGAAAAGGAAGGCTGGGCTCTCACATGCTGCAGGAGAGAGCTGCTGTATCTCCACTTCATAAATCCAGGTTTAGTGCATCATCTCACTCAGTAGCTCCCAGTCCAGCCACTTGGTGCAACCCACAATATGTGAAGCTGACAGTCCAGCAACAGGATCCTGCTTCCTGACCTTGTGCTCCTGACTTCACTCATGCATTCCAAGTGGGTGGCACAACGTAGGCCTGAAAGGACAAAGTCTGACTTTTGGAGAGCCACCTGTTTTTAGGTTAGACCTAATAAACAGAGCATTTTCCATCTATGATAGAACCAATGGACGAAAGCAGGTTTTCAGATACTGTGCTTTATTGTGTCTTTATCTTTCTCTGGACTCCCTTGGTTATGGTCTGCGGCTCACCTGCTGCAGACTGACTTCTAGGGCTTCATCCAGCATGTCCTGGTGGTTTGAGAGAGGGGTGCTTAATGCACATCCCCTGCACAGTGGGAGCACTGAGACATGATTTGAGGCAAGTATGCGTGATTCCTGGGTAAGTGCATGTTACCATGTCAGTCATTGTAGGCCTGGCTAATCCTGCTGCTTTTCTGTTACGTAACTACCGAAACGCATTAAAATCTTCTTCCCAGCCTTTGTTTTTATACATGTACTCTTTTCTTTTTCTTCTTTTTTTTTTTTTTTTTTTTTGGTAGTTCGCTGTCTTAATGCTGTAACTTTGCCACAGTTCCTCTAAAGGTATATTTTAATGCTCTCATCTTCACTTGAATGAAAAGACATTCTGAAAAGTCATTTCCATGTCATTTTAACTCCTGGTGGGTTTATAAGCATGTATATAAGTATGTGGTCTGTCTGTGATGCCCTTCATGCTCCTTTTCTATTTATGGGTTGAAATGGAAGTATATGGGAATATGAGCACTTGGCAGGAGGGTAAGAACCCTGCTGGCCTTAGGCATTTGTAGGAGCTGATACAGATGTTACATCTACCCCAGTAGTGTATTGGGAAAGGGCTGTTCCTAAATGGAGGTGATTACTCACCAACTGGTGTGAATTCAACATACATGTGGATCATCCCTGTACCTTAACTAGAATAAATCCATCCATACTGTAATTAGAAAACAGGGCTGTAGCTACCACTGTGGAGCAGGTTGCCATATGTTCAAGCTAGTGAAACAGAAGGAGAGGAACTGCAAAGCTCTGAAAATGTGGTTGATGGATCATTAACCCAAAGGTATCAGCTAGAGTCGTCTTGATTTCCAGGCACTTGGTGGTATACAGTTGATGAAGTGGTGGGCTTTGCTCTTCAACTGTGTCTGACAGTGAGAGATATTAGGCTGAGGAAACTCAGAAGCAGTGTGGAGCAAGCTCCCTAGAAAAGGCTGACTGTGAAGAGGAGCAGAATGAGTCATTGAAAGCTGGTTGAGCAATGCTTTCTGAGTCATGTTGCTAATGCACAGGGAGCAAATGAACGCATCTCCTCTGCTGGATTTTTTATTCTGAGGCCTTCCGATTCCAGCAGCCATGAGTCACTGAATGCCAATCTCAAGTTAATTTCAACCCTCTTCCCTGCAGTTCTTAACCACTGCAAGCACTAGGATCTTTCACTTCCAAAGCTGATCTGTAAAGAAAACTATTATTTTAAAATGTGTGGAAGATTGTACTATGTCTGAACTGTACCACTAAAATCCTCATTCTAGTTACAATGTAACCTTGAAATAGTTGAAAGAAGTATCTGTGGAACTTGAAACACAAAGGAGGATCAAAACAAAGAAGGCTTATTTTCACTGTAGCCGCTTCAAGGAGAGCCATTGTCATCTTAAAGAGCCATTCTTCTTGCTGAGCTTTAAGCAACTTTCTTTTGCATTCTGCCCTTTGTATAGTTTTCTTCTCTGTTCATAGATCTCTGGGCTACTTACTCCACCTCTTGAGTTTCCAGCTGTGTGGACATGTTTCCATTAGCTGATCAAAGTAATTCTGTTGTAGAGAGGGAGTGTAGTCACTCTGATCTTGTCTCTTGAAGGGATGTAATACAAGGTTTGAGCAAAAGACTGGCATGCTGTCCATGTTCCCTGAAGTCCCATTGTGGGCAAGCTTGGTGAAGGCTGACAGAGAGCAGCCCTGCACAAAATGGAACTTGCTGTAAGTAATGCCATTGTGCTGTTTATGCTTGTGACACTTGGAACTCTTCAAGATGCTGAACTGCAGAAGTTGATCAGACAAGGGGGATCTGTTTATAATTGTGTAGTTGAGACTTCCTTGTTCTCTGATGCCATTAGATGGGAGTGCAGCAAGGGGTTTATACTGCATGTGTCTTCAGTGATCCTGGAGTTAGGACAGATGATGAAATAGCTTCTTTTTGCTGAGTGGTAGTTTGAAAGTGTAAGCAAAATATTGAGAACCACTTGGAAAAGATCAAAGTGGGCTGTGTGTGATTATCATATTGTCTGTATTGCACTTTGCTTACATTTTGAACCACTTATGCAGTTTTGTGCTCACTTCTAGAAGCAAAATGTTTAGAGGAAGGCACTGAGAATGACGAAAGCATAAAGCATTTTTCCTTTAAAGAGCAACTGAATAAGGTGGGATCATCTCATTCTGGAAAAGTCATGATGGAGTGGAGGTTTGAAAAATTCTGAGTGGCCTGGAGATAGAGCATGGGGGCTAGTTCTTAATTGCTTCTTCCTATACTTGAACTGGAGGCTAGACAAAGCTGGGAGAAGGAAGAAAAAGGAGGCTTAAAACAAAAAGGAGGGTGGTTTGTACAGTTGTTGTAAAAAATTGTGGTGTGGCTTGTTTGTTTGTTTTCGCTCTGAGATGCTGCTGATGAGAGGAAGCTGGGCAAATATTTTTTTAAGAGATCACTGAGAGCTCTAAAATAAGCAAACTATTGCAAGAGGATCTCCTGGAGAGTGTTTTTTTGTGTTGTTTTGACCTGTTCTGTTACCTGACTGTCACTTTGTTGGCAACGCTGGAGACAAGACACTGAGCAATATCTCTGCAATATGAACCAATGCAGCTCTTAAATGTGCCAATGAAGGTGGAACCATGAGCTAACTTTGCATGGGAATCTGAAGTTTGAACTCATCTCCTGGTATATTTTGTATAAGGAAGAAGCTTAGCATTTTGTTGCATTGATGAAGATTTTTTAAAGACTGAAAGCCTTTTCATCATGGTCTATGTACTCTCCATTGAACATGCTTTTACCAACACGTAAGATGAAGAGGCCGTTGATTCTGCTGCCTGGTACTGTGATGCAATTAAAAATGGTGATTTTTTTTTTGCCTGTAACTTCAGCAAAGCTGTTACAGAATATGTTCTAACATATGAGAAAGGATGGCATCATTATTTCAGTCAACATTTGAAGTTTCTAACTCTTCCTAAGAGAAGGCTTTCAATTTCCAATGCAAAGCTTTATCAGCAATCTTATACATGCTTTGTAGTAATCTAGTAAATAGTCAAATCAAGGCTTTGTCAAAAAGCAGTTGGCTTGTCATGCTGGCAAGAGTATATGCTGCATGTCTGATCCTGTTGCTCATCAAAGCAGACATTTCCTTCATACTAAAAATAGTGAAACAAATAACTTAAGCAGCATTAAAACCCGAGAGGGGAGATTATTTATTTTTTTTTAAGACTAGGATGTGCTTTCTAGGATTCTTCTGGAAAGGGTTTGTAGGATTCTCATGATCCAGCTTTGCCCAGTTGCATAAGCTTCCAGGAAGCTGCTCCATACAATGCAGGTCTTAAAGAGAATGCAGGAGATCTTCTTTACCTTTGATTGCAATAGTCCATATCTGAATGTGGAAGCCGGCACTGTAGCAGTCTCAAAATACATGCTTGTTTCTTATCTGGAATGAAAAAAATAGTAAATAGGAAAGAATTTTCCAGAGTGGGTAACAAGTTGCTTTCACTGTCGTAATGTTTCTCTTTTTTTTCATTGTTTAGCCTGTGTGAATGACCTTGCAAATGTTTCAGCATCTGCCTGTCTTGTTGGGCAGCTGTGTTCAACTCTCCATGTTTGGGTTCCAGCTCTGCACGTTTCCTCTCCATGGCCTTTTCATGCCTGTTAGGGCTATGTGTGCTTTGTCTAAGTAGTTGTGAGTCTGTGGTACAGCCACTTCTTAAATCTGAACAATTGGCTGGGATTGTCTTCTGCTGCGGGGATGCTGATATTGCTGCCACTACAGTTTGTAGCCTTGATCATGAGACAGTGAGCAGCCACAAAAGGCTTTTCCCTCTCTAACTACATGGGAATCTTGGACAGTGTGCTGCCTCTGTCTTAATAGGTTTGGTTACAGAGACTTATCCTGGAAGTAAATTAAGTACTTATATCCCAAAGTTATAAAGTGTTACAATTGGGAATGGAAGAAAAACGTATTTGAAAAGCTCTTCTGTGCTAGATGGAGTCTCAGACATGAAAAAATGTTGGTGACAGTGCCACAGGAAGCCACTGACAAGTGGCAGAAGGCAGCCCGATAGTAGCCAGACATATTTGACCAGCAGAATGTGGGAATAAAAGCCAGAAAGCTCACTACTGAGCTTTGGGGAAAATGCTTGTCTTTTTCTATTTTGACATAACAACTAACTTTTTGGCTCTTTTTTTCCATTTTAATAAGCAGAAGCAGCCATCTGGAAGCTGAAGACCTGTAGTAGAGAAGTATGAGTAGTGTCATCCTTTGAGGACTCACTAGATGTAGCTAAAAATGAAGGTGTAAAGGCTTAGGAAATTTAAAATTTCTTTTTTGTCTTGCTGAAATTAAAATTAGTGGCTGCTCTATAAACCTTGGTTTATCACGTCTCAACGTCTGCAGTAGTTCCTTCAAATGGGCAGCTACTGTAGTTTATTGGATGTAACTTCTAGGGCATACATTACTTTTCATAATCCAGAAGTCCTTTAGTCCCTCTGATGTATTGTTTTTGTATTCTCTTTTTTTCCTGACCTTTGAGATGATCCAAAGCTGGGTCACTTTAATTTTGTCATTGCAGCGTTCCTGAGCAGACAGATATCAGTTCTCTGTCAGAATCTGTCTCTAAGTTGGCCTCTCCCTATCCTTTTCACCCAGCCCATACCAGTGGGTGTAGGCTAACCCACCCAAACAGCAGTGTGGAGATGGTTGTTATCTAATGCTCTGCAGCACCCAAGCTAAGGAGTACCTGTGTGATCACCCTAAGGCCTGCCCTGTCACGGTTGCTGTTCTCTTCCTGGGAGTAAGGCAACCAAGCAGTTGCTGCTGTGGGTTATCATGACTTTGACCTAAGAGAATAGGAGTGCATAAGACTCCAGGAATGGGATCTAGTGAAGTAGCTGTATATTTTTAAAAGTCTTCTGTATCAATAATGTCTACCATCTTTGTAGCTCTCTCTAAAGCAGTCTTCCTTTGAAGAAGAAGAAAACTAGCAGTTTAGGAGGGTAGCTTCTGAGGGACTATCTCCCAGTTCAAGCGGGTCATGGCTGTGACCTCCCACTCCAGTGGTACCTGTGGCCAAATGACTCTCAGTTTGAATTCTGAAGTGTGACTCCATATGGCTGATAGAGTTTAGCAAAGGCTCTTACACTGATGTGCAAAAACTATGTAAAAGTGGTAATAAACAGAGGTGTATTTGCTGCTAGGAACCCACTGTCATGTGGTGATAGGCTTGGTGACATCTCAGATATTTGTGTGAACTGCATGCAGAAAGACTTATGAATTGCATCTGTTTTGTATTTCAGCCATTAGGGAGTCTTTATAGTAGAAGTAAGGGGTCTTAGATTTGCTTGTAGTTCCAGGCCTCTCTTTTTTCTCACATTCAAGGGATATGTTTTGGGTACTTGTCCTTGAGGCTTGACCCGTCCATGCTGATTTTCAGAATGAGAAGTAAGACAGCTTCTATTTCAGTGCCAATTTTAAGCTTTAGTCCTGGCTACAAATTGTTTTCTGTACAGCCTGCTAATATATGCCCTTTTTTGCTTCAGATATTAAGCAACATGGGAAGTGAAGACTAAAGTTCCATCATGATCGGAGGCTTGTTCATCTATAATCACAAAGGAGAGGTTTTAATCTCTCGCGTCTACCGGGACGACATCGGGTAAGTGCTTCTGTTGCATCCCTGGTCTTTGCATTTTTGTCTCATTTTGGTGCAGTAAACAACCCAGAGCTGCTTTGTTCTGCATTAGCTGTGCATGCATGTAAGACTGCAATTCAACTTGCTGCTCTAGGCTTAGCTTAGAAAAAAAGAAGTTTAAGCCCTGGTCACCTACAGTGAAGGATGGCCTGCAGCCAAACCTGTGACTTTCTTTCAGGTGGTGGATATCTGGCCATTATTCCAAATGCTTCAGCAACATGGTCTGCTGATATGGGAGCCTACCTCACTGTAATCACTAAACTTTCCAGGAGCAATAATGTAAGAGCTGTCTGCCACGCACTATAGTCAGGGCTCTGAATTAGTTTGAGGCACTGATGTCTAACATCAAGTACAGGCATGCAGGAGACTGGTCTTGGAAAGTTTTATCTGCGAGCAGTCTCATTGCAACCATGGTCATACTCCTACAACTGGCTCTCTGTCCCCCAGCCTTGTATGGCAGGCATGTGTGTGGAAAGCTTACATTCACTGGGTAACTAAAGTTGTGGGAAGCCCTGAAAAACCTCAGTAGTTTGTAGGTGTCTTGTTGCAGTTCTCCCAAGTGTTATGATGCTCACTTAGACTAGATCAGTGCAATCCTTAGGCTGCTAGTTCCCAGAAGGTATCTTACTAAAAATATGGTGTCTTGTAGGCAGTGGATAGTGCTGTAGAGAACTGTAAGTGATGGTGCTGCTTGGGCTGAAAACCTTAAATTTAAGGGTTTTGTGCACAACAGTACTCTTTCTACTGGGTTTTCATTAGTGTCAGGCATTAGGTGGAAGTTAGTCATTAAGTTGGCAGAGTTAAGACTGTTAAGGGCTAACAGAAGCAGAGCTGTGGTAAGTGCTAATTCAAAGTTCAGTGAGAGAGAACCTTCAGGCCAATTTTGGAAAAAGTAGTTTGTACCTGGTCTCTACAATGACTAGTGGTAGGATGTGCTGTGAAATAACTTGTTGCCATAAATTACAAAAAACTGTCAAGCCAGTCTGCCTTTAGACTGCTCTGGTGTGAAGAGTATGTCCCTTCTGGTTATGGATTGTCTAGTGAAGGTTAAAAGTTGAGGTGGAACTAGTAGCTAGTCAAGGCTTGTATTGTTTCATCGAGGGAGTAGTCAACATAGTGTCTGTAATGAGACTTAACCTAATGAGCTTCTAAGTCTCTTGGCTTGTTCTAGGTCAGCTAAGGCGAAGTAGCTGTTCTGAGGTTGACTGAGTTATTCCAGGACTTCCACATGTAGCTGAGCCAAGGAAGCATTGTATTTCTCAAGCAGAAAGCCAGTGGTTATGATGTTTGCCTCTTTTCTGCTGTACAAACTCTCATCAGTCTTCAATATTTGTTAGCTGAAGCTCTTCACAGCAATTCTTATGACAGGATTGACTTTGTGAAGCTGGTATCACAGTGACTGAGCCGAGCCAGTCTGGATTATAAGTAACTTCCAAGAATGTTTCACGTGGGGGCTAGGGACACTTTCACTGCAGTTTCTGGCAAAACTTCTTTTGTGGTTTGCAAATCTGAAACACTTAAAAGATTGTTCTCAAACTGATGCTTATTCAAGAAGGCCTTTTAATTTAAATGGCATTATGGCTGTGGAGATGCAAACTGGGGAGCAGAGTAGGTATTTTTAGTGTGATCTTCTATTGCTTTTTGTCTTGGCTCATTTCTTTTACAAAGCGAGCCCCTTATGTTCAGTACGTGATCAAGTACTTCCTGCTGGCTGGCCAGACAAAGCTAGAAAATGGGATTTCCTGCCTGATCCTATCTTAACTTTTTCACTTGGCAGAGTGCCTAAAATATTCCACTGTTTTCTCTAGAACTTGAGGAGTTGGTGTTCCCTTGAGTGAAATCATCCATTCAATTCTTGTGAAAGTGCCAGTCTTGTGACTTAGGTGGAGCTGGTGTTGGCTGTTAATTGAGCTTGCTCCCCAAGGTGCTGGATTTCTTCTCAAACAGGCCTTGAGTGCTGGTTTGGAATTTTTTAAACATTTAGCCTTACAGAAAAAGTTGTTACAAAGTGCCTGTGTCTGATCTTGTGGTGTAATCAAGAAACTGAGAGTCTTTCAATTTCCTAGTCTGAACATTAGCATTAATGTCAGGTCTGCTTAAAAGCTTTTAATATCATAACCCTCAGTGGGAGGTAGGGAAAGGAAGAGCCATGGTACTGTAGCTTGTACTCAACTCTGTAGGAGTTCTGTCTCTAACCAAATGACTGAGTAATAGACTTCTAGCATACTGCACAGTTCTTAGTTCCTAAGCAGTAGTTCTGAAGTGCTGAGGGCTGAGCCCACCCTGCTTGTTGGGAAGTAATTGAATAGGAAATGAGCATAACTACTCCCCGTCTTCATGAGTGATTGACCCAAGAGGCTCCTTGGTCTTGGCCATTGCCTTTGGCATTCTGAAGCCTCAATTTCTGAGTTGGGAGATATTAAAGATCATCTGTGGTTATGAGAACACCTCCTCTTGCACAGTTTAAGGGCCTTAAAAAGCACATAGTAGCTTAGATGTGATGACCAAAGTGATAATGACAACATCCTTCTCATTAAAGGCAGAAGTACCACAAAACTTGAACATTCTTTGCTTGCAACTTAGAATGGCTTTGGTGCATGTAGCGCATCTGTCCATACAGCAGCTAGCTGCATGTATAAGCAGCCTTACTACAAAAAAAAAAAAAAAAGTCAAAACACCACGCATTTAATTCAGGATACATTGAGGGATCTGCTGTAATTTTCGAGTACCTTGTTCTTCAGTGATTTAGTCATTGGGGAACCTATCTGCATTTAAGAATGCAGATATGTAATAAAACTCAAGCTATTTGAAACTGAGCAGCTTACATGACAAACTGCATGCACTTTATGTGTAATAGGTGTTTGGTTTCTGAGCTTCTAATACATCATGTCAGCTTCATGGCTCTTGATCCTTAAGGAAAAAGTGCAAGCTGGATAGAGCAGTGTCTGAATCTGCAGGATGTGCCCTATCTCTCCAGATGTGCTCCAGCTCTATCAAACTTGCTGTATTTCCTGTTGGCTGGACCAAACCAGAAAGCATCGACCCTAACACCTTCAAATGAGAAGTACTGTCTTAGAAATTCCCACCCAGACTTGTAGCCCTGTCCTGAGGCAGACTGGGAAGAAGATACCTGATACTCTGCGGTCCCCAGGTGATGCCTCTGATTGAGGCTTCGGGGTTTTTCCATGCCAAGGTCTGCTACCTATATTAGCAGAGCAGACTGGGTATCACTGATGTGATATAGGTGCAGCTCACCTGGACTAAATGCCCAGTTAGCCCTAAAGTTCAGCCAAACACAAGTCTGTCCATGCTGACAGCCTGACCGTGGCATGTCAGTGTTGAACCTTGCGAGGGCTTCATTGCTGCTGTAGCTTGTTACTGTCCATCCAATACCACCTTGGCCTTTTGTGCCAAGGAACAGGGGGAGGGGGTGCTGTTTGGTCTCTTCTTATCTCTTTGGATTCATTGTGCCTTGTGTGTGTGTTTCTAACCCTTTCTCTTGTTGCTGTCACTCCTCCTTTCTCCGCTGGCGCCATTTCTGTCCATCCCATCTCATTGGCTGCTGTAGCAATAGGTAAGAGACGCGTGGTAGGCCACGACTGGCACTGCACAGTGGGCACCTGGTGTGCTAGTAAAGCCTCCCTGACCTGAGGCTTCTCCTTTAGTGTGCACCAGTCTGGTGACTGGTTCTGGTGCTACTTCTAGTGGGTTAGAACTTGAGGCTGGGAGGGCTAATGCTCCAGAACAAGCTGAATTTTCCTTTCAAGGCTTACTGGAGGGGAGGATTGGGGCTTTTAGATATTGCTATTTTATAGCAGATTAAATACTTTGTAATGGAAAAACTAAAGTAGAAATGAAATATTAATTTAACTCCAACTTGCAAACCTTCTGGAGCAATAAAACCTGAGAAGTATTTGGAAGCCAGAATTTTGCTTATGGGGGAGCATGTTTACTGATGAAACTTCTATATATGTCCCCAGACCTTCAAGGAGCAAACACCTGCTGTGGTAGCATATGTTCCTTTGAATATCCTTTCTTTTCTAACTTGGAACTGTGTGTTGTTGGCTTTTGACAACCCTCAGTGCTTACAAGCATTTGTATGCCTGTATCCTTGCTTGCAAGGATGATATTATTGTCTGCTCTCAAACATGTTTCTGCATAATCAGTACCATGGCCTTGATGCAGCAGTCAGACCCCCTGTTCTACGGTGTCTGAGAGTATGAGTAATAAAGCACAACTAAATGAGTCTTGGCTTTGTGTGTAGACTGTTGCTTTAAGTTTTGGTCTTGTCATATAAAGCACTTGGGCTTCCTTCCTGTATTCGCAGGATTGGTGGACTGAATTTGGGAAGTTTATTCTGACTTGTAGTTACGTGATAAGGAGACCTGTGTGCAAGAGCTGGCATCCAGAATGTCACTTGTAATCCCTGTTTAGCAAGGAGGGTTTTTTCCCCTGTTGCTAGTGTATAGACAGTTTGGATGAAAGAGGGCAGCACCTGTGGGCAGCTTGCACAGCACTTTTTCAGCACTGGGCAGAACCCTTGACTATAGATGGTCCTGGACCATGCAGTACTGCTGGCACATTGCACTGTGGGGACTCTGAGTGCAGATGCAAGACACCTGTTCTGAAGCAGAGCAGTGTTAAGGTGACGTGTAACTGGAAAGGCAGTGGTGGTCCTAATCCTCCTGCTTCTTTGAGCTCACCCTCCAAGGTGTGTGGGGTATGGAGGTGAGGTGGATCTGAGAACTAAAGCTCCCTTCTGGAGTGTGCCTGGGCACTGACATCTCTTGGGTGACCTGGGCAAGTTTTGCTGTTTCTGCCTTGGTTATATGTCTGGGAGCAGCTACCATTGATACCTATCTTGAGAGACTACAGCTTGCTGTGGGGCAAGACTATGAAGGCCTGGGTGTGCAGAATAGACAATAATTAGATGTTTGGTCAAAACTGGACTCTTCGAGCCACAAGTTGCTAATGTGTTTGTTTCCAGCTATGGCAATCAATTGGGAGTGCTGTCAAAATTAATTGAAGGGAAAGTTTCTTTGCCATTTTACTCCAGATGGAGGTTTGCTTCTCCTTGGCTACAGTTACACTGTAGTCCAAAGCTCCCTAGAGACCAGTAGCACTCTTTCTCCTTGAACTTGTGCAGAATATAGTGTCTAACTCTGCTCAGAGCCTTCACTTGTCCCTCTTAGAGACATCCCCAGGCACCCTTCCTAGGTGAGCTTGGTGTGTGTAGTTCAGTGTCTGACTGTAATGGCATAAGCAGAACTGTGCAGCCAGCTGGTTTCACGCTCGCTGTGCTGACTTGTCTTTGGTGGTGCTCTCGTAGGCGCAATGCCGTGGACGCCTTCCGCGTCAATGTCATCCACGCACGGCAGCAGGTGCGCTCACCTGTCACCAACATCGCCCGCACAAGTTTCTTCCATGTCAAGCGTTCCAACATCTGGCTGGCTGCTGTCACCAAGCAGAATGTCAACGCTGCCATGGTGTTCGAGTTTCTCTACAAGATGTGTGACGTGATGACTGCCTACTTTGGGAAGATCAGCGAGGAGAACATAAAGAACAACTTCGTGCTGATCTATGAGCTGCTGGATGGTGAGATGCTTCCCTTATCTACTATGGCATATTGCACTTGGTCATTCTGAAATTATCTTTAGTATGATGTAGCAATAACCCTTGAAGTATTTTTAACATGTGTGGCAGAGTTCAGAATTACTTGTTCTGCTTTCTAATGCCACCTGTACTGCAAATGTGGATGGTACCTCAAGTCCATAGCCCTGTGCTGATTCACTTCCCTGAAGTGTTGGGAGCTGTGCGCTTGTACAACTGAAACAGCTGGTACTGGAGCTCAGCTTCTGAGGGGATCCTGTGTAGATGTTAGGCTTTCCTTACCCCGAGATGTATAAAGAGGACTGTCAGTAGCACCTCTAAGGCCAGCTAGTGCTCAGGTGGCTCTAGCAGTGGCTTCAGCCAGGTGGCCCAAGCTGAAGTTGATTGCCCCTAGAAAGTTGCCTTTTGGGCTCAATTCTGAACAAAAGGAAATCATTAAAACGCAACGTGCTCTGTCTCAGCCCTACCTCCCCCACTGATACAGCTCCAATAATAACAGTGTCCGTTCAGCTGCCTGTGGTATCAGCCTGCTTATGGAGATTGCCCTTGAGCTGCCCCTGTTTCACATATCATGAGCACTTTGTATTAGTTATGTTTCAATTTGTTTTCCAGACCAGGACCACACATGCGTGTCCTGGGATTATTACCCAAGGGTCACAGTGACTGATGTTTTCCCTGTTCCCTCAGGGAAGGGACTGCCTGTTCTCTGTTTTGGTCAGTCAGTGCTGTCTCCTAGCAGGCACAGTGAGATCAAACCTCCCAGTGTGGTGTTGCTCAGTATCATGTTAGTGGTCCTCTTTCCCCTCTAAATCTCTTGTGGGTTGTTCCCTTCCTCTTTGAAGGGAGTAGGTGTTAAGTGCACTGTGCATAGTTAACATCTGTTTCCCTCCAACACTTACCGTGCAGTGCTACGACTCGGCTATTGTTTCAGGTTTTGGGTTTTATTATATGTTCATAAGAACAAAACTTAAAAACAAAACCAAACCTGCAAAGATAAAATTGCTGTGGTGTTGGATAAACCCTCTATTGTCCCTTGGATGTTTTTGGAAAAACTCCTCAGTGTGCCCTGTGCACATGGCTAGGTTAGTCAATATTAAGTCCTGAGGTGTGGTTGTGTTTAAAAACGGGCAAATTCATCACTTGGATAATTTTCTACTACCCCTCGACTCCAAAGTATTGCTCTGGGAACTCAGTGTAGGAAGAATGATTCTTTTCTCTTGATAAGGAATGCTACAGCAACTTACCCAGAAATTCAATATGTAAGCATTATCTGTGCACTAGCTGCCTCTCTCCTTATAGGAATGGTTAGCATAGTTGATGTGTTTATACCTTGTAGCTCCAAACTAACCTTTTACCCTTCTGTAGAAATCCTGGACTTTGGCTATCCTCAGAACTCTGAAACAGGGGCCCTGAAGACTTTCATCACTCAGCAAGGCATCAAGAGTCAGGTAATCAGAGGAATTTGGGGTGCAGCACTGCTCTGCTGGTTAATTTTCTCTAAGCCCATTCAGGAGAGTATGGTCTTAATTACCATATAACCATTTGACACGGAGGGAGGGTGCCTGGATAGATTGAGAACACCCTGGCAGGATGTATCTCAGTGGCACCTTGTTCTAGGTGTCCCTGTGCTGTATTACCTCATGTTCCCTGGCACACAATAAGATGCAGGAAGAAGGGCCCAGAGCTAGGATAATTTCAGTCTCTTGCATATAAATGGTTGCTGGCTTCAGGCTCTGCTCTCTGTCAGCTTCTGAGAGGATAAACAAATCTACCTGCTGAACCAGAAGTAGCTCTTTTGTGTGTGAATCTCTCTGAGCAGGTCTGTTCTCCACCGTTCTTCAGTGGTTTGAGCTGTCAGGATTTCATGCCTCCCTTATAATGAAGTATTCTTCAGCCCTGTGAATATTGCTGTTAGACAGGAAGCTCATGTTCCTCTGTCTCTGCCTGTAATATCCTTGCAGGTCAGCATCAGTACAGCCTGTGCTTTCTTATGTTAGAGATGAGAATCTCTGCTGTGCATATAGTATAGTATTAACCCTTGCAACAAAGTTGACATGGAGTTAAAAGATAAGGTTGGTTTGGACTGGTTTGGGGAGTGTGTTTAAACTAGTTCTAATCCTACTCTAGGTACAGCCCTCAAAACTAGGCTTCCTGTTTCATAAGATAACATTCAACCTCTGAATTCAAGGGAAACTCATAGTCTGTTTCTCATGTCCCCAAGGAATATTGTCCACCTTGTCCATCTGACACAGCTGTGCAAGTCAGTAATGAGAACCTAGCCTAAAATTCAGTCCTTTCCCCTGCATAGCAATGAGTCAGGAAAAAAAAGCTGGGAGTCTGTACTGAAGCAGTCTGTGGCAGAGTCAAGCTTCAGCCTCAGGTACAAACAGAAGCAAAGCACTAAACAGAAGCCTGCATGGTGACTGTTCTTGTTTAGGTTAGTACAGGTCAGTGTCTCTGGAGGCTCTGTTTCAGCTTGGTTCATCAGCACTGATTTCCTGAGAACTCCTTTTTAAACTTTTAATCTAGTAGCAAGACTAACTGCATTTCAAGAGGAGGTGAGAGAGAAGCTGCCTCTGAGCAACATGTTTCCCACTAGAACAGCAAACTGTTTTGCAACAGGGCCAGATGTGAGTGCATCCGGTCTCAGTCCCCATCACGAGTCCTGGTGTAAATCTCTGGCCTTCTGCAGTCTGACACTTCTGACAGTCAGCACTGAAGATAGCTGAGTCAGCTCCTGTTCCTAGAAAAACTCAAAACTAACCACCGCCCTCACTTCCTTCCCGTGCTCTCTTTTTGCTTTTGTTGGTTTTAACAAAGTCTTGTGCTGTTTGTGTGCAAACCACTGTTACAGCATCATGCTTAATTCAACAGCAGGTTTAGTCCTGTCCTTACAAAGAGGAGTTTGACCTTCAGCTTTACACAAGTAAGCAGTTCTTGTGCTCAGTATTGGAATTTTGTGCAGCCCAGTTCAAAACGCAGAAGTAATCCATTGCAGGCACAGGATGGCAAGGGCACCAGTTGAAACAGCACCTTCCATGTTTCCTTGTCTGCTCTCTACTGTGGTACTTGTAGCCTTCAGTTCCCCATTGACTTAGGTCACACAGGTACCCAGGACCAAAATCTGGGTCCTGAATGGTTCCCTATCTTTGCCTAGTTCCTGATGATGCTTTCCATGGGCTTGTGTCGTGTGGAATTTAGGGAGCAAAATCCACTAATGGCAGGCTTTCCAAATCGACTTTTTGACTTTGTTCTCAATGAAAGATTTGAGGCATACTGAGCTGCTGTGCTCTGAATGCCCTCCCTGTATGGCTACAGTGGTCTTTCCAGAGCAGGTGATCTTGGAATACAAGATCTGCTTTCTCCTCTTTGAAAGCGTGTCTGAAACTGCTGCACTGCTTGCCAAGGAAATAGCCGCGTGCTCTGGGAATGGAGTGATGTGCCACACAGGTTTTAAAAGGTGTTGGTATGCAATATAGTTTTACTCCTAGTCCCTACACTTGAAGTAGCCCACTACTCAAATGTCAGGACTCTAGGCTATGCTGATGTCCTGTAGCAAAACGGATGAAGCCATTGGCTTGGATATCTTCCTCCAACAGAGGCTAAACCTTGCTCTTACAGCTTGAGGTAACTATGCTTCATGTACTGTTCTCGCTCTTAAGATCCTACCTGCTTTTGTCCAAACTTCATTAACTAGATGTATGCTGTAATTTTCTTACCTTCCAAGTGGTTTCTGGGAGTGTGAGTTGGTCAACTCTTAGTTACAGTGTTTCCCCAGACCGTAGATATTCTTTAGCGCTAAAATGCTGGTGTTACTTTTTAAAGTGGGCAGAGGGCCACCACCATCTGAAAGATCCCAGGAAACTGCTGGTATCTGGCTGTCTTTAACCTAGTCAGCATGCTGGCAACTCAGCACAAGGTGGGTATTCTTGGGCCACTTTAGCTGATTTACATGTCCAGCTCTGGGAAGCACCCACCCCTGAGAAATTCCAGACCCAGGTCCCTTCAGTGCATCCCTTAGGGAATACTCATGCTACTGGATGGTCTCAACTTCAGCAGCTGCTTCCAGATCCAGTCACTTTGCAGAGTAAGTGTAGGTTCATTGTACTGGTGCTGTTGCAGGAGATGAGAATGTCATCACACAATCAGTGTCCCTTTGGAAGCCAGAGCACTGGGTATTAAATCTATGTGTTCCTCTAAAGCCTGAACAAAGCACTGAACAAGGCAGATAAGGCAGTGCTTTTTTTGTGGATCAGACAAGAGAGGTACTTTGTGTACTGTATTGAGCACTTACCTAGGCAGTTCTCAGGAGAATATAAAACTGTGTCTCTTAGATGATATAACAATGGCTGTGCTTGCTCAGGAAGTGACCATGTCTGTGGCAAGAGCATGTGTGAAGCCGAGATCATGTACTGCCACCCTGTGGGCCCACTGCAAGGGCTAGTGCGGGAGAACCCACTTGTGAGTTGTGCAGTGGCTGTGGAAGAGCAGAATTAATAAGGTTATTACTTTATACAGGACCCAAAGTGCCTGGTATTTCCCATTGTCTGGGTATCTGTGACATGGTAAACATCCAGGATTTGCATTACGAACACCTGCTCTGCATAGAAACATTATTGGGAGTGGTATTCTTCCTGTCTCTCCCTCTGCTCCACCTTGTATTTGGATTGTCCATAATGGGCCAAGTCTGAAAATCCATTTCACTGCTTGGAGTGCTGGGTTTCCTGCAGGGAGCTAACAGTCAAACCCCCTCATCTTGTTTGTGCTAATTAGCTACCTAATTAACAAAGAGCTGACCTGCTTTTTTCCTGTCCTCAGGTAGCCTTAAGCCTAATCTGCCTCTTTTTCCCTTCATCCCTTTTCTTGCTATTGACCTGCCTGCCTGTTAACCCTGTCTACACTGCACTTGCTTCTATACACCTACTTCTTGACTTCCTGCGTGTGACTGGACCCCACCTGTAGCATCAGGTAGGAAACATCTCTGTGCCTCTCAACAAAACCCTTGGTGCTTTTCAGAGGCTTAGAGCTTGGGTGCTGTTAGATGCATGTTAGGTTAGTGCTGGTATGTAACTCTGATGACTCCACTTATTAAGAAGCAGGCCTTGGGGATTAGCTCTCTTGTGCCTTGGGGTTTCATGTTGGATAAGGGTGTGAACTGGTACATCAATCCATGTTAAGCTTCACTGCTTAATATGGATTGATGTGACAGTCTGAGACATGATTTGAATGCCATTGGTGGAGCCCGTGCCTCCCTGCACTAAGATGTAGCCTAATGGACTTGATAACAAAACAGAGGAACTTTCCTTGCTGTTGCCATGGCCAGTTCTTGGTTAGGCATAGAATCTGATGTTCTGAGGAGGGAGTGACCAAATCATGCGAGGTGTGACTACACCTGTATCTTAAGTGACAAAGGCATTTATGCGTACTAAATGGCAAGTGTTTGCTCTTAGATTTAGAGCAAGGTTTCTTAGTGTTTGAATTTACTGAGAGGAATTTTTTTATGTCTAAAATGTCATTTCTTCCTTTCAGACTAAGGAAGAGCAGTCCCAGATCACCAGCCAGGTGACTGGACAGATTGGATGGAGACGTGAAGGAATCAAATACCGTCGCAATGAACTCTTTCTTGATGTTCTGGAGAGTGTGAATCTCTTAATGTCCCCTCAGGGTAAGTAGGAGGTGTTGAGCTGGCATCCTTCTTTCGCTCAGGGTTTGTGAGGGATAAGAACACTTGTAAGTGTTCTGAACTGTGATCTTTTCTAACCAGGTCAGGTTTTGAGTGCCCATGTCTCTGGCAGAGTGGTGATGAAGAGTTATCTGAGTGGAATGCCAGAGTGCAAGTTTGGCATGAATGACAAGATTGTAATTGAAAAACAGGGCAAAGGGACTGCGGATGAAACGGGGAAAAGGTAAGACGTTTTGGACCTGGTGACCACTTGCCACCAGGGACTCCTATGAAAGGGCACCCCTCGGTAGCTTTTCTGATGTGACAGACAAAAGCTGGGGTTTTTTCTTGCCTTCAGATGGTACTGCTAACTTTGGGTAGATCCATTGTCATGCAAGCTACCATCCTGGGGGCCTCAATACAGAGGGCTTCTCTACAGTTCTTTAAGTATTAAAATTCAAACATAGTTTTAATTGTAGAGTTCTTGCACCTGGAAAAGCACTTCCCCAGGATGGATTTTCCCAGAATCTCTATCTCTAGCAGTTCTCTTCAGTGCAGAGGTTGTTAATCATAAAAGCAGTAGCAGTGCTCCCAAGAAATAGTGAAAGGATCCCTCTCCCTGCTTTACCTGGACTGTTCCCACAAAGTAGAACAGCTGACAAAAACTGGGGAAGCCCCTTCTGCTTATCAGTGGCACTGTGAGTTGCAGGCACATCCTTTCTGAGAGCCCAGCTGCACCTCAGTCAGTACCCACACTGAAGCTGAAAACAGCTCTTACACCTTCTCCAGCTTTCCGGCTTGGGGCGAAGGAGATAAAAGCAACGGGACTGCCACTTTCCTCTCACTAACCATTTGCAACTCATCTGTATTTCTCTTGGTTGTTTTTTTTTGTTTGTTTGTTTTTTTTTTTTTGCTGACCCCCAGTGAATTGGGAAGGTAGATAATCTGCTTCACCTGTGTGTGCACTCTGCTCTCCCCCTGTCTCTTGCTTCGTGTGACTTGTGCATGTATCTTGGATCTCAGACACTTTCCATGATGGTTCCTGTAAATGGAGCTGAGTTGCTATTTGCCTTTTCTCTCAGAACCAAGCCAAGAGCTATCGCTTCACTGTCACCTTTAAGCCATCTTTCCTGTACCTGAATTGAGCTACTAAAATGGATGAGCCGGAGGTGGCTGATGGGCCTATTGAGGTTTTACTGTAGTGAAAATGTCAACTGCACAGGCCTTGAAGAGTCATTACACTGTCCCAAAGCTCCTGTGCCACCTGCCTTTGCCAGTAAATACACAATTTTTTGAGTTACTGAAATAAGATGAGCAAGGAATCTTGATAGGTGGTTCTCTCCAGCTGTGATTATCCAGTGGGCATCTCCAGCTTGGAGATGTTACTCTTCAGAAGCATTTAGTTATGAGGCGACCAAAAAGGACAGCTGCTGCCAGTTGCTTTTTTGGATCTAAAATGTGGCAAGGCCAACCCTGAGTAATAGTGCCTGAGACCTGAAGCAGTGCTAGGCAGAGGGCTTTCCCAGCTGTTTTTCAAAGAAACGGGAATTAGTTGGTTAACATGGGTTGTCATCTGGGCAACAGATTAGGAAAGACTAGCTCCTCCTTTTGAAGCACAAACCATACCACTGGTGGTTGTGTAACTAGACAGCCGGTCGGCCTGGGGTCAGTCTGCTTCCTCTTTGTGTAGGTAATAGTGGTTCCTAGGACAGCTGAACCTTCTGTAGTGCTCACACTATCTTGGTGTATTAACATGATTCTCCTGTTGCTTCCAGCAGTTGAGGCAGCCTAGATACCATGGCGATACACTGCTGCCTCTTCTGTTACTCCTGCCTTCTGGTCCTTCCCAGTAGCTGAGGGATTTTGGCTGGCCTAGGACAAATAACTCCTGTATTCTCAGGAATTAGTACCTGCCACAAGTTCAGTGCTGGCGGGTTAGGCTGGTGCGCCTAAATGGACAGGTGGTAGCTTTGTAGATTTTTAGAAGAGATACAGATTTGTATGTCACAATTTTGTGGTTTCAGCAATTTGGTTCAGAATCAAACCAACTGCTGGCAGTGTGGAAATAAACAGCTGTGAAGAGATTTCTGAACAGGAAGACTCTGAACCTGGCATTTCCTGGCTGTGTGGCAGTGGGATAGCTTTGTGGACAGGAAAGTGTTTTCTCTCCTTTGAACTGTGCTGTGAGAAGACTTGGGTTGGCAGAGTTGCCTTTGCAGTATTGAGTGCTGCTGGCAGGCAGACCCAAGCATTGTGTTGCTGGCTATGACAGAATGGTGCTCTTCTAAGCTCTCTCCTCTTTGGGGAGAGGAGGGAGAAAATTCTTTCAAACAAGCTTCCTGAAATATGATTTTTGTGGTAGTGAAACAAGGAAAGTCTGAGCCAAGAGGCTGCTGTCCCCTAAATCTCTCCCTGCCTCCCCATTTCCTGGACACCTGCGATGGCAACGTGCTCTGTAGAGTAGTTTCTGCCTGGACAGATTTGACTGCACCAAGATATCAGAGCTTCAGCTTGTGCTTCTCTAACTGTGTTTTGTGTTTTTAGTGGCAAACAGTCAATTGCCATTGATGACTGCACTTTCCACCAGTGTGTGAGGCTCAGCAAGTTTGATTCTGAGAGGAGCATCAGCTTCATTCCACCGGATGGAGAATTTGAGCTCATGAGGTACTGTGGGTGGGGCATGAACAGACTGCTGTTGGCATCTGCTTGCTGCTACAGTAGTGTTGCTGGTCCCAGGCAGACTTGCAGCCCTTGAGCACTTAAGAAATACACACTTTCAGAGTGGAATCTGTAGGGTGTCCCACAGATCCGTCTGGTAAAAATGTGGAAGCCCAGCTGCATAGTTAAGTTTTCTTTGCCACAACCATAGTGTCGGATGTGGGTGTTCTTAATTTTGAGCTTGCTGTATCTGTTGTTTTTAATGTTTAAAACTGGTATCCTTGAGCAGGGCTGTTGGCAGGACCAGATATAAAACTTGAGACTCAAGAAACCGTTGCTGCCCTACAGCAACTGCTGTTTCCTACTGGAATATTTCCTTTCAGGCTGATGTTTCTAAGCTGTTTGCTGTATTCAGAGGCTTTCTCTTTAGGAGGGTGATACAGTTTGAGGCTGTAAAGGGTTAACTCCTCCTCAGAGTTCACAGTAGTTCCCATCCCTGCAGATACCGAACCACTAAGGACATTATCCTTCCCTTTCGTGTGATCCCACTGGTGCGGGAAGTGGGTCGGACCAAGCTGGAAGTGAAGGTGGTGATCAAATCAAATTTCAAACCTTCCTTGCTGGCCCAGAAGATAGAGGTAAGAGAAAAAAAAAACAACGTGGTGTCTTGTGATTGTAAATCATGCCTCTAGTTTATGTCCCCTGCAGTGGAGTCCTCACAAATGAGTTTCCAAGCTTGAACAGGGTTAAAAAAGTGAACTGAGTATCCCTCAGATGTGTGTTGCTGCTGTGCTGTGGGAGGGAGCTGTTGCAGAATAGGGAGGTGGAAGCTGTTTTCATTTGCACAGCTGCCTTGGCAGGGGCCTCATTCCATCCCTGCAGCAACTGTTCACTTTATTTCTCAGCCACTGTGAAAATTTTATGTTCTTCTGTCTACATGATCTGATGGTATGTCAGACAGGCAGCAGGCTGTGAGCTGTGTAAGACAGGCTAGGGATGGCTTTGCAGCTTAGTCCCCATCTGAGAAGGCTTAGTGCTGCAAGGCTGGGCTGTCCAGAATCTGCTGCAATGCTATGGCCACCCTGGCATCCTTCCTGCGGTGATCTTCCCAACATTAGCTAGATTTCCTGCAGCATGAAGATCTCTGTTCTGTCCTTCCCTGACAGTTGTGGATTATGGAACTGTGTTTGAACCTGTACTTCAAAGCAAGAAACTGAAGAGCTAGCCTAGGATGCCTTGTGATAGCTGATGGTCTCTGGGCCCTGAGGTGGGGGAGAGAGAGAAGGGGTTCAAGACAGACCATCTGAGACTGCCCAGAGTGCCCAAGCTGCAATCTCCTTGCCCCTGCTCACCAGACTATGCCTTCCAGGTCCGGATCCCAACGCCCCTCAATACCAGTGGAGTGCAAGTCATCTGCATGAAAGGGAAGGCGAAGTACAAGGCCAGTGAGAATGCCATTGTCTGGAAGTAAGTGAACATGTTGGGGCTGGGCTGCTGCAGGGGCAGGCCTTGGGGAGGCAGGGTGTGTTTAGTGCTCCCGTCTGCCCTGAGATTGTGTAGTGAAGGGGAGAATAAACTCTGGCACCTTCTCACTTCTGGGCTTTTTCTGATAGGATAAAACGTATGGCTGGAATGAAGGAATCCCAGATCAGCGCGGAGATTGAACTGCTGCCCACCAATGACAAGAAGAAGTGGGCTCGGCCTCCCATCTCCATGAACTTTGAGGTGAGTACCTGTCCGCCTTTCAGGATGCACACAACCTTAGAGAAGCTTTGTCGGTGCCTCTTGGGAGTTAGGCAGGTTTGAGCATTTCATGTCACAAGCTGACAGGTGACGTCGGCCATACGGCAGAGCTAATGGAATAAAATTGCCCTTGGAGTTGCAGGAGTCTGACACCATGCATGCAGGGAGTAGGGAAGGGAACAGTGGTTCTTGATGTCTGTTTTGCCTGGGGGTCCTCTGGCATTTGTGTACAGAGAGCATCTTACCCCCATTCCAATGCTCTCTGTTGCCTTTCTCTCTCTCAATAGGTTCCGTTTGCACCCTCTGGGCTGAAGGTGCGCTACCTGAAAGTCTTTGAGCCAAAGCTGAACTACAGTGACCATGATGTGATAAAATGGGTGAGGTACATCGGCAGGAGTGGGATCTACGAGACCAGATGCTAGCCCCAGCAGGCTGTCAGGCTCCCTCTTCTCCAAGCCATGCTCTGCCTCTCCTTGGTCTTCAGCTACATTCAGAGATGTCTGCCTGGCCCCTCGACGCAGATTGAAAGACCCTGTGGCTCACCCTGGGAGCGGACTCACCTGCCTGTGTTCAGTTACCACCCACGCTGCAGATGAAGTTCAGAACCCAGTCATGCACAGGGGTGCAGTCAGCCTCCTGCTCCCCATCCCAGGGTGGGCAAGGGCTAGTCTAATTCCCATCCTCTCGTGATCTTTCTAGGGAACGTCCACCATTAAACTCCTCTTCTGTTGGTGTCTCACTACTTGCATCATATCCTAGTATTTTTGAAGTTCTTGTGCATATGTACTCGTAGAATAGACCTAAACATAGACTGGACAAATCTGAGTTGAAGTTACCCTGGCTTCTGTACTAGCTATTGCTGTTGTGGTAGATGTTGCTGGCCAGTCTGAGATGTCTGGGGTGGTGAGTTTCTCAGGCCCTCACCACAGGAGATGGTGGGCTCACCAGATCTCACCACCACCTTATTTCTTGCAAAGTTGTCAGTATAGAGCCCTGCCGTGGGAAGGTTTGTGACCAAAAAGGATGAGGGTTTAGGCTCTTGCTGGTGTGTATGTGGGTGGCACAGCATTTCAGGTCCTTGGAGCATTTACCCCTACCCACTGCTGGCTTGAGCCAGTCTGTCCTTTCCGAACAAATTGGAGACATGGCCCCACTGTCCCAGGGAGTGTGGGTCAGCTGAGCTCTGTCAGGATGTGAACAGGGTCTGTCCTCGGGGAATCCCAAATGCAGCTGGCAGTAAGAGCCCCCTGACCCAGCCTGCCCTCTCCACAGTTCTACCAAATGCTTCTGGGCCGTAGGAATGCTGCTGCTACCCACAATCCTGCTTATGGTAGTGTGGTCTCCATTTTGTACACTTTGTGATTTGTCCAGCTCTGAATCTAATAAAGTATGTAGAATGGAGAAAGCTGACTGCGCTGCTGTTTGGCACTGGTGCTGCAAGAGCCTGGGCTGTGCCCTGGGCCTGTGCCACAATGTCTTGGGGCTTGCTTGTTCTGCTTCCCCAGCCTTGCGCTGCTTGGGAGCTGGTAGGTGGAGAAGTGATGCTTTTGTTTCCAGCTGTGCTGCAGCTCCCTGGGGAGAGGAGGATGCTCTGGGCTTTCCTTGGGGCTACAGCTGGGATGAACTGAACTCCTGGTGGAGTGTGTCCAGTCGCCTGTAAGTCAGGCTCCTGTCCCCCAGCCAGGCTTAAAAGAATCTTGGTGATCTTTCCTTGTGTGCACCTTAAAAAAACTCAAAAGCCATTTCTCTTTTTAACTTGGCTTTTGGTAGCAGGGGCCAAGGTGGGTGCTGTGCAGGGTAGCTGAGGGTACCAGCACCTGCTGAGCCTCTGCTCGACAGCCCTCGGCTCAGTCCCTCTGCCTTCAGTCTGAGCAGATGAGGGTGTCCAAGTGGTCATTCCCTCTCCATCGGTGGATGAAAAACTTCAAACACAAACCCCAACCTGCAGTGTCTTGACTGTGGTTTAAAAGCAGAAACTCTGTTTCTAAAAGAGGGAGGAAAAAAACCCAAATCCTCCTAAAGCCTCTTTCCCTGGGCAACAGGACAAGCAAGGGCTGGGCGGGCTTTGGTCCCGGCCGCTCCGATAGCTCCCGGTGCCACCGTCCCGGCACGTGGCTACGAGATTCCTACTCCTGGCCGCGTAATGCACAGGCGCAGTCCGACCCGGACTACATCTCCCGGCGGCCCTCGCGCCATGGCGGCCGCCCGCCTCCTTCCCGGCAGCGCCCGCCGTCCTTTCCGGCTTCGAGCGGTGGCGGCGGCTCCGCGGGGTGGGTCCGCCCCGCCATGGCGTCCTGCGCCGATATCCTCCGCTCCGAGTTCCCCGACTTGGACGGCGAGCTCTTCGCTTACGTGACGGGTGAGCGGCTCCCCCCTGCCCGCTGTGGCTCGGCCTCCCGCCGCGCCGCATGTCGCGACACCTCCCCGCTGTGGCGACAGGCGGCAGTGCCCGAATCGCGACAGGCGGCCGGGGAGGGGTGGGGTACGGGGAGCGAGAGGGTGCCACCTGTCGCGACAGCGGCGGGGTGTGCAGCGCCGGCGCCGTGTGCCCGCAGGGATCCTGCACGGCAGCGGGGCGGACTTCGAATCGGTGGACGAGCTGGAGGAGGCGGTGGGAGAACTGCTGCGGGAGGTGTCGCAGGACACCAAGGACGACGGCGCCATCAGGGAGATCTGCCAGCGCCTCTTCAACACGCTGCAGTTGTAAGGGCACCCGGCGTCCCCCTCGCACCCCTCACCCCACTCACGCACCTCACCCTCCGCCTCCTCTCCGCAGGGACGAGGGCCAAGCCCAGCGCTGCAGCCAGGTGTTGCTGGATGCCCCCATCCAGCTTTCCCAGATCACTGATGGATATGGTGAGTGATGCCTGAGGCTCAGGTCCCGCCATCGGGGTGCTGGAGCTCGGAAGGGCTCGGGGCGTTTAGTGTGCTCGCCTGACCTTGGGGAGGAGAGCCTCGGGCTCTCCCTCACAGGCACACATCTTTTTCTCATTCTGCTGCTGAGCTGTGGGCAGCAGCACCTGCAGGGTAAGCTGGGGTGAAGGTGGAGGTGGAGAGATGCCCTTTGGTCCCCTCATCCTGTCAGGAGAGGGATCAGTCATATCTGGGCATGGGTGGTCATTAAGGCAGGGCTTTGTGGAGCCTCCCTGCCACACGTGCTCACCAACCCCACTGTCTCCTTGCAGGCGACGCCAGTGCGGACCTGCTGCCGGGGCTGTTGCTGAAGAGAGGCCAGACCTCGGTAAGTGAGGGCTGTGCCCTTCCTTGTGGGAGCAGCTGACACGTGGGGTTGCAGGTGCTCTGCCCTGCTCCAGTCACCTCACCCTTGGAGAACAGCTGAGGCAGGCAGCATCCTGGTTGGGAGTACAGCTGCAGGAGTACTGCTCCCCCTTGACAGGCTCTCTGTCATTTGGGAAACTCTTGACCTTGGTCTGGTGAAGAGGCTCAACATGAGTTAGCAGCTTATTAATTTGACAAGATCTATTTTGTTGTAATTTCTTAGTTAACTCTGACTTTTGTGGGGACCTTTGCCTCCTACAGCAAATCTTTGACTGAGAAAATAGAATGTCCCTAAATGACATCTTGAACATTCAGTGAGGGGTAAAGTCCTGGGTAATGGCAGGATGTGGGAATGTTATAGGTGGGAAGTTAGCAGAGAGCTGCTGCGGGGAGGTTGTAAGCCCAGCTCTAGAGACAGCTGTAGATTGTTGTGGTTTGGGAAATAAGATGAGGAACAGAGAAGTTTGGAAGTAGTTCCACTCCATGACCTGAGATCGGGACATCTGTATTGATGGAATGTGTAGCTGCTCAGGAACAGCCTGGTTTGCCATCTGTGTTGGATGTGCCAAAGTCTGAGCATGGGTGAGGTGCAGTTGTACATCCACCAAGCAAGGACGGCAGTAGCTGTATAGCGTGGGCAGTGTCTTTGCCAGGCTGGCCTTGCAGAGAGCTCCCTTTCCATGGGTTCATATGTTGAGAATGAGAACCCTTCACTTGGAGGCTGAGACCTAACACGATTCCCACGTGTCTGAATGGGAATGTTAAGCAAAAACTGGCAGCCGTGGCTGGTTTTGGCACCGGAGTTGTTGCAGCTGGGTTCACTTTCCAGCTCTCGTGTCTGCAACTCAAAAAAGGATCTTCAGAAAAATTGGAGACGATTCAGAGAAGGCCTCAGGAGGCTTGTCAAGCTTGGGAGGACATGTCTTACTGCGAGATTCAGAATGCTGGGTATAGTTTACAGAGTGACTCTGTCTGGAGGTGTGGGGTCACAGCTCTAGTAACAAGATGCTCTTCAGTCTGGCATGCAGCTCTGGTGCCTGCAGAGTTGCCTGGAAATATCTAGGAGTGTTCTTGGTCAGCCACAAATATTTGAGTCAATGCAGGAATAAGCTGGAGTGGGCTGAAAGCCTGGCCAAGACCAGAAGCCAGGTTAAAACTCTTGGTGCCTTCTTGCCTTCAGGGTTAATTAAATTCTTTTTGTCTCTGATCCACTGCTCAAGAAGAGTTTGTTCCAAACTGGCTAATGTTTAAGGTATTGGAAGGGAAATACCTCATGGTGCACTTCAAGGGTGGATGCAGGGTGTACCAGAAGAGACGCTGGGATAGCAGGTTGCTGCTGGTGAAGTGACTTGGCTGATCCAGGTCCCTGGAACTGACTGTACAATAGGGTCAGCCAAAACCTCTGCCTTGCTGAGGCAAAATTTGTGTATGAGCTATTGATTTAGGACTTCATTCCTGAGGTAGCTTCCTGGCCTGATTCGCCTTCTCAAAATACTCCTGAATCTGTCCCAGTTTCCCTGTCCTTCCTCCCTGCCTTTCTTCCAGGCTTGAGAAGTTGATTGATCTTTTTTCTCCCAGAGCTGGGCTTTTGGGGGTTTTGCTGAAGATGCTCTCTCTTCAAACTCTCTGTTCGGTGTCCCAGATGGTGAATGCCAAGAAACTGGAGAAGGCAGAAGCCAGGCTGAAAGCCAAGCAGGACAAGAGGCTGGAGCGGGATTCCCTGAAGTCATCTGGCCCTCCGTGAGTATGGAGGGCACTTTGACCATCCCCATCCTGCTCTGATGAGCATGGCTGGGACCTGGCTGTACCAGAGCTTTCCTGGTGAGTCCCCTCTCTGTTTTCTGCCTGTCTGCAGAGTCCTTGAGGAGGCATCTGCCAGCCAAGCTTCCAGCAAGAAGGAGACTCGCATGGAGTCATCAGGCAAGAACAAGTCATATGATGTGCGCATCGAGAACTTCGATGTGTCCTTCGGTGAGCGGTGAGTGCGCTGGGGCGTGGGACAGACCCTGAATGGGATTTTGGACCATGGGTGATTGAGACTGGATTAGAGAGCAGTTGAGAAATTAGAGAGGGTCTGGCAAAGATCAAGAAGCAAGGTGGGCACTGACCCTGTTGGCTTTGGGCAGGAGAAGCCTGTGGTGGTTGCTTGGCTCCAGCACAGCCTGAAATACACCAGGGGCAGGTGGCAGCCAGTTATCCCCTCTCTGTGGGACAGTCTGACCAGGGACCTGCCTGTTCCCTTGCTTCAGTGTCCTGCTGACAGGAGCAGATCTGAACCTGGCTTTCGGACGGCGTTACGGGCTGGTGGGCAGGAACGGGCTGGGGAAGACCACACTGCTGAAGATGATCGCCAGCCAGAGCCTGCGCATCCCCTCGCACATCAGCATCCTGCACGTGGAGCAGGAGGTGGCAGGGGATGAGACACCGGCGCTGCAGAGTGTGCTGGAGTGTGACACCACTCGGGAGAGCCTGCTGCGGGAGGAGAAGGAGCTGACAGCCAAGATCAGTGCTGGCAGGTGAGGTGGTCCCTGGATTTCCAGCCCTTCTGTGGCCTCTTGACCACGAGATCTTGTTCTCCCTTCCAGAGAAAGGCTCTGGCAGGGCTGGGCTGCATCTTGCCCACCTTAGTCCTTCCTGTGGAGATCAGCCTGCCCCTGTGACTTGGTGAGTCCCACACTCTCTTCTTTTTTCTGCCCTAGGGGAGAAGGGACAGAAGGTGCCAGACTATCAGAGATCTATGCTAAGCTGGAGGAGATTGAGGCAGACAAAGCCCCAGCAAGGTGAGACAATCTGTGACAACTGTGTGTTGGCATGGCCAGAGCTGAGCAGTGGTTTGGGGTATGGAAGGGTGATGCTCTGTCCCTGGGATCCAGTGTGTGGGAATGGGGTTTTCCTTGCTCTTGTCTCTTCTCTGTCACAGGTCTGCTGGTTTAGAAATAGTTAAGCTTTCCACTGAAACTGGAGGGACTTTTTTTGCCCCAAATGGCTTGTATTGTTGCTGCTACTCCTCTCCGACCTCCCTAGGTTCCTGGTGCCTGGGGAGCATTTTTGGGATGGTGGTGGTGGTGTGACTCTTCCTGGCCAAAGACATGAAAACTCCTTGAAAATCTCCTGGGACTTCATGTGGATGCTGTGCCCTGCTGGGCTGCATTTCCCAGCCAAGTGCTTCTCTTGGGTGTGCAGGAAAGTTTTCCTGTACCAGAATGACTTTAAAATCTGTAGCAGAGTTCCCTTGGTGGTTGTGGGTCTGAGGCCTCGTTCTGTGCAATGCTGTTGGATGCTGTACCTGGATTCCAGTTCTCTCCCTTTTTCCCCAGGGCGTCCGTCATTCTTGCTGGGCTGGGCTTTAATGCAAAGATGCAACAACAGACAACCAAGTAAGTTTCCAAACTTTGGGTGCTGAGGCAGTGATGAGGCTGGGGAGATGTTCCAAGTGAGCCCCCAGGCACTCCTGTGGCTGTAAGGAAGAGCAGGGGTCTATTCCTGCTCTTCCAGTGTTGTCTCCTGCCCTGGAGGTACCAAACCACCTTCCTGTTGGACCACAGATCTTGTGCTGTTCCTGAAATCTCTACAGGGACAAGCTGCCTCTGGGTGACAGCAGAGCCAAAAGAGCTATGGGGGAGCAGGAAGCCTGCAGGCAGGGAAATACAGAGTGGTTCTGTGTTGAATAGTAACCCTTCTCTGCATCTTCTTCTCTCCTCAGAGAGTTTTCTGGAGGCTGGAGAATGAGACTGGCCTTAGCCAGAGCCCTGTTTGCCAGGTTGGTGTCCAGGTCTTCATGCTGTGGGGTTAAGCCTCCTTGCTGTCCATGCTGCGAGGTGCAGGGGTGCTGCCTGGGGGTCCTCTCAACCCAGACTCTTGGGCTGCGGGGCACTGGAGGCACTGCAGCTCTGTGTGTGTGGTGAGACACTCTGCACTGACCCTGTGCTCTTTCTGCTTCTGAAACCCATGCCTTGTTTTCCCTAGGCCAGATCTCCTTCTGCTGGATGGTAAGTTGATACTGTGAGTCCCCCTCTGACACTGCTGGGCCTGCCTGTGCCCTTCCTGGGGTTGGGAACATGCCATGGCCTTTATCTGCCTGCTCAAAATAGCCCTGTGTGATGGGCTGGCCTGGCAGCACAGTTGGCAGCAGTGGCATGGGTAAATCTGCCTGGGGAGCAGCTCTTACTGCACTCAGCAGTCTTGCCCTGTGCCCCAACCAGGTGGTCTGCATGTCATCCTGCCCCAAGTTTTGTTCCCTTTCTCTTGCCAATCCCTGGGATGCATCCCAGCTGCCAATCTGTGCTGGGGGAAGTCCTTTCACTGCAGAGCGTGCCCACCTTGGGTAGGGAATCTGGGTGAGCTGCTGCTGCTGGGGCACCAGGGTTTGGGTACCGATATGGAGTGGGGGGAGCATCCCTGCCCAAGGCTCAGCCCTTGTGCGCACACCACATCACACCCTACATGAGTCTCCTAAGCTGGGGGGAAAGCTTCCCATTCAGGCTCTCTTCCTCCCCAGTGCAGATCACTCAGCTTTCCTATAGGAAAAAAATAATCCAGCCATCCCCATCCCTCCTGACTTCAGTGCCTTTTTCCCTTCCCTCAGAGCCAACGAACATGCTGGATGTGAGGGCAATTTTGTGGCTGGAGACCTACCTGCAGGTAGGGGGGGCCCAGGAGGCCTTGATACATAGAAAGGTGGGGGATGGAGATGTCCTCACCTCCCTGGGTGGTGGGACCAACCCCTGTGCTCTGGCTTGATGGTGCTCAAGCCTCCCTCTTGCTGTCTCCTCCAGACCTGGCAGTCGACCATCCTCGTGGTGTCCCACGACAGGAACTTCCTGAACGCGGTGGCCACGGACATCATCCACCTGCACTCGCAGCGGCTGGACATGTACCGTGGGGACTTTGAGAACTTCATGAAGATCAAGGAGGAGCGACTGAAGAACCAGCAGCGAGAGTATGAAGCCCAGCAGCTGTACCGTGAGCACATCCAGGTACTGGGAGAAGCCAGTGGAGCTGGGGCATTGTCCCAGCCTTGTCCCTTTCTCTCTGCCTTAGTGGTTGTATTGCTGTAGGTTTGGCATTTGAAGAGGGTGGCTGGTGCTGGAGGGGACTTGGGGCTCTCTGATGCTTTTCTCTCTCGCAGGTTTTCATTGACCGCTTTCGCTACAATGCCAACCGGGCGTCCCAAGTCCAGAGCAAGATCAAGCTGTTGGAGAAGCTGTGAGTGCCTATCCTGCTTCTCTCTGGAGGTGGGAAAGGGGCAGTGCTCATGGGAAGAAATGGAAGTTCCCAGGGTACCTGGCAGATACAGTTGTGGTTTGGGCTTTTTGGGTGTCTGTCTCTGGTCCAGAGGCTTTGGTTAGGATGAGGTGTCACAGAGCTAAAGACTCTACCTGGGTTTCTGGTGTGGGAGCAGACCCACAGTGCAAAACGCCTTGGTTATGTGTCTCCTCTTCTTGCAGACCAGTGCTGAAACCTGTGGACAGGGAATCTGAGGTGATCATCAGGTACGTGTCCCTTGAGCCATTGTTTGGAGGGCACCTGGCTCCCTTTCTGACATTAGCTTCTCCAGGGTCCTGTCCCAGCTGGGACAACCACCCCTTCCTTCGTTTGGGCCAGCTTTACTCTGACAGGGAGCCCAGACAGGTCCCTTTGTTCAGGCTGGATTCCTTCTTGGGGCCAAGGCTGCAGATCTTTGTTGCATTCTTGTGACCATCCTTCCCCAAGGCCCTACATGGTAGGGAGCCCTCCTTGTCACCTGGGGTGTTACAGAGGTTGTTCCTGGGGGTTTGGGAGTCTCTGAAGTTCCTGGCCATCTCTCACCTCTTCCTGCCTTCTCAGGTTCCCTGATGGCTTTGAGAAGTTCTCCCCCCCAATTCTGCAGCTGGATGAAGTAGACTTCTATTATGAGCCAAGTCACTACATCTTTCGTTCCCTCTCTGTCTCTGCTGACCTGGAGTCCCGCATCTGTGTGGTATGTGGGATTTCAGAATAATGGAGGCTGAGAGGGACCTTGGGAGGACCCTGCTCAAAGCAGGGATAGCTTTGATTATAGGTCAGGTTGGTCACGTCCTTGTCCAGTTTAATTCTGGATGTTTCCAGGGAGGATTATTTCTTCCATTCTGCTGGGTCCCATTACAGCATTTAACCATCCTCATTTTGAGGAACATTGGAACATTTTTCTAATATCGGTTAGAAGTTGTGATTTCATCCTTTCACTGGATGCCTCTGAGAAGAGACTGGGTCCATATGTGGCTCCTGTTAGGTGACAGCAGCATGTAGTGGGGACCCTGCTACACTGGATGGGGCAGCAGACACTGTGTGCTTGCATATGAGGCTGGGAGCAGGTAATCCTTAGGTTTGAGGGCTGGGGAGGGAACATCTGGTACTGCTGCCAGTGCTACTTGTCAGTGATAGAAATGCAGCTTCCTGGTAGCTGAAGTCACTGCTTATGCTCTGTCCTGTTACCCCTCATCATCTGCAAAAACAAATTCCCCAATCACTGCCTCCCTCTCTGAAGTGTCTTCATGGATTTCACATTCTCCAATGCTACTGCTGCGTTTCTAGGTTGGGGAAAACGGAGCTGGCAAGTCAACCATGCTGAAGATCTTAATGGGGGAGCTGGCACCAGTCAGAGGGATCAGACATGCTCACAGGTACCTGGTTGGGAAGGCTGGGGAACTGGGAGGAATGGTGCAGCTGGAGGGCTCCTAGGCTGTGCTTTGGAGCCCTGGCTGCTTGAGCGACCGGGATGGGTCCTGCACACCCACATGTAGGTCCCCTTATGGCACTGCAGCTATGAATGCTGTGATTGTAGAACTTGGTACCAGCTCCCAATCCCTCTTCTCATTCTGCAGAAACCTAAAGATTGGTTATTTCAGCCAGCACCATGTGGATCAACTAGACTTGAACATCAGTGCTGTAGAGTTACTGGCAAGAAAGTTCCCAGGTGAGTTCTTGTTGATCCCAGAAGATCTGAGCCGTTGAGGTCTCCTTTGCTGTGCATGGAGGAGCATTGATTTGTCCATGGTCCTGGGCAGAAGGCTCTGTCCTGTCAGTGCTTAAGGGTCATGGTCAGCACTAGGATAACTCCTCTTGTCCAGCCGAGTTCAGGTCACCAGCCATAAGAAGCAAGGGTAGCTGGGAGTCTGCAGATCTCAGGCTGGTGCCAAGTTTTGGGGGCAGATGAGCTACTTTCCTACTCATAGGATGAGCACTGGATCCCCCTTTCCCAGTTGCCAAAACCTCTAGTTCCCTTCTCCATTACTTAACCTGGCGACAGGAACTTGGAAGTAGCATCACTTGGTGTCAGTCACCAGCCCTGCAGCCCTTGTGCTGATCGTGTTAGTCAGGTTTTCCCTGCAAACCCCTTGCTTGGGAGGGAATTGCCTGGAAGTGCGGCTGAGCTCCTCCCGTTGGGGAGCAGCACAGGTCCTGTGTGTGGCCCTGTGTCACACCAGGTGTGCCATAGCTGTGTTGTGACATGATCCTGCAGGGAAGACAGAGGAGGAGTACCGGCATCAGCTGGGGAGCTACGGCATCTCTGGAGAGCTGGCCGTGCGTCCTGTGGCCAGCCTGTCCGGTGGTCAGAAGAGTCGTGTGGCCTTTGCCCAGATGACCATGCCCTGGTAATTTTCTCCCAAATGCTGTTAATTTTTGCATGGCTTCATCCCTGGAGCTTGCTTCACCGGGAAGAAGGCAGGTATCCACGGACTTTCTGCTACCCCACGGAAGCCTTGTCCTTGGGGGTTTGTATGGAGAGGGAAGTTGTCACTCTGGGGAGACTGTGTGGAAGGAGGCAGGTGGTTTTCTCCTGCTGCTTTGGGCTCACAGGGATAAGAGGTGTCTCTGGGGCTGGGCAGCACCAATCCTGGGGCCAGGCACATGCCAGTGGCTGTGGCTCTAAGCAGCTAAAGTAGCAGTCAGAGTGCAGACCCAGCCTGAGCCTGTTTCAGTGCATCCTCAAAGCTGTCTTCTCTTCCAGTCCAAACTTCTACATTCTGGATGAGCCAACAAATCACCTGGACATGGAGACCATTGAGGCACTGGCAAAGGCACTGAATAAGTTCCGGGTAAGGTTCTCCCAACAACATCTCCTGTTTTTCTAACACTTCCTGCAGCCTCCAGCTCAAGTTACTTGGTATCTCAGCCAGAGGAGGATGGTGAAATACCAGCAGGCATTTCAAGTCTAGGACAGAATTTGGGAAATGAGTCACATTTCTGCCTTAGCTGTCCATCCTGGTGGATTGTTTACTTGTGGGCTTTGGCTAGGAGTGGCTGAGAGAGGCAGTAGCAGCCCAGAGAGCATCTTGTCCCATCCTTGCTAGGCACCTACACTCTGTGACTTCTCACGTGCTGTGTGCAGCTCCCAGCCCTGCCTTGGGGCTGCTCAGATCTTCCGTAGGCACGTTTTATGCCTGATCTCCAAAGACAGCCTCCAGATACCACTGTGATCAACCTAGATCTCACTGCTTGTTGCTCAGGTTGGGGCAGTTTTCCTGTCAAAGAAAAGCTTAGTTGAGGTTGCTCAGGGCCTTACCCAGACACCTTTTCAGTTACTGACTTTGTGTGGATTCTCCATTCTTAAAGTTGTTGGAGACCTGGAAAACCAGTAAGAAACCTTGCACTTGTCTTCTGAGAGTGGAGACTATAAATGTGTTACTGCTGCACATGGTTCCTCCATAGGTGATCTGTCTGTCCCCCTAAAGGAAGGAAAGGCTAGGATGTGCTCCCTGCCAGTAAAATACTGTTACATTTTCTGTGGAGTGGATGGAAACTAGAAGTGCTGGGCACAGGCTGGACAGAGGCATAAGATCTCCATGCCACCAGCCCGGAGCCCTGGTTGTGCTCCAGTAAGTTGCCAATTTTCCCCCCTTGTGTGTTGACAGGGTGGTATAATCCTGGTGTCCCACGATGAGCGCTTCATCCGCCTGGTGTGCCAGGAGCTGTGGGTGTGTGAGAACGCCACCGTGACACGCATCGAGGGTGGCTTTGACCAGTACAGAGACATCCTGAAGGAGCAGTTCCGGAAGGAGGGTTTCCTATAAGGGAGGTGGGAGCCAGACTGCGCCAGGGGCTGGAGGGCAAAGCTCGGCCACCTCGGCATCCATCCCAACTGTGCCTGGCACAGCACCGACGATGCTGCTGCCCACGTGGACCGTCAGCCATGCCATCAAACTGCCACCTGAACTGCTCTCCCCTCCTGGGGCTGGGTGGAAGGACAGCACCGGAGCAGGAGTCTGGTGTGTGTGTCCAGGGGCATGCCAGGGGCTCTGCCCCTGGCTGGGGCTGTGCCCGGCAATGGGCACACTGGGAAGGCTGTGCCTGGAGCTGCTGCTGTGCCGAGAGGAGGGAAGGCAGAGCATCCCCACCCTCGGTTTAACTCCGTGCTCTGCAGGGCAGAAGAGCTGTTCTCTGTGTTTCTTTGCTTCACCCTCTCCCTTTTTGTTTCTTTGTTTTTTGTTTAGCTGCCTGAGCACTAGTCCGGCTCCATCACATGCCACTGTCCTCCCTGCTGCCTTCGAGGGAAACGAGGCCTTTGCTGCTAAAAGTGACCCCCACCTCTTTCCCAGCCCCCTGATGCTGGGGCTTGCTTATGTCTGTAGTGCCGAGGGAGCCAGAGCCCGGCTCTCCTGGGCATGCTCCCTGCTCCTTCCCCTGTGCTGCTGCCGGTACCTGCCTCGCTACCTGCCTTGCCTTTGAACCGGCCTGGGGGTGGGCTGCCCTGGGGTGGGCTGCCCAGCATCCCTCCCTACCCACTCACACACAGGTTGTGGTGTAAATAAATGCAGGACGCAGTGGGTGCAATGCTCTCCTTTCCTTGGGGGGCTGTGAGCCTTGATTTTGCGGGGTGTTGTCCTGCTGTTGCCCCAAACACAAGGCTGGTGAGGGGGAGATGCTTTCCAGATGATTCTCGCTGAATTAAATGGCAGCTCTGTGGTGCAGGTGGGGCTGGGATGGAGCCAGCCTCCTGGATGGAGCGTGCCAGTGTCCCACGGGGCAGTGAGGGGCCACAGGACACCTTTGGGGACATAGAGCTCTGGTGTGAGGCTGGGGTTGGATGTCAGCTCTGGAGGGTACCGGATTCGGTTGTGGTTTAGAGGGGAAACAGGCTGAAGGTGGGCAGGAGGAAGGCAGCAGAGCTTTAAATTATATTGAGCAGGGTAAGGGGATGTGTTTCTGTGTATCTGAGAGGAACCAGGAAACACCAACACCTTAGGAAGCAACAGGGTAATACCCATAAATTGTCTCAAAGGAATTATTCGGCAGGGCTCCTCCCAAGTGGTGAAGAGGCCCATAGCCCAGCTGAAGTTACCCATGCTGCATGGGTAACAAGAGGCTTTGGAAACCATGGTGCAATTAAAAACCTACGACATAATTGCTATCAAAGAAACAGCGAGACATGCCACACAACTGGAACACTACAACGGAAGGCTACAAGATTTCAGAAGAGAGGATGGAAAGGAGGAGCAGGGGTGTTGTACTCTCCTAAGGAAGGCACAGTGAAGAGCTGCCTCTGAGTAACAGCCATGAACAGGCTGAGAGCTTGTGGGTAAAAATCAAGGACAGGGCCAGCAAAAGACAGCCTGTGTATGGGGTCTAATACAGGCTGCCTGCCTGGGGGGATCTACTGATGCAGCTTCCTTGCTTCAGTTGGCAAACTTGGTGTCCTGCATCCAAATTGTTTGTGAAGATTTGAAGAGCATCGGCCTTCAAATGGAGCTCTGTAGAACCATGCTAGTGACCCCATTCACTATAACCCAACCTGTGAACCAGTTGCTCACCCATTGCATGACATATTTATTCATCTGTGTGCTCGACATTCTGTCCAGAAGAATCCAGGGAGAGACAGCATTGAAAGCTTTACTGAGCTTCAAATTTTGTATTAAGGCTTCCCTTGATCAACTACTTGAGCCACCTTGTCCTTAAAGGAAATTAAGTTTCTCAAGCAGGACTTTCCCCTCATGAACTTGTGCTGGCTGTGACTGATGCCTGCCTTGTCCTTCAGGTATTTTTCAGTAACTCTCAGAATAATCTCCATAATTTTACCAGGCACTGAAATGTGACTGACAGGCCTATAGTGCCCAAGATCATCCCTCTTGCCCTTTCAGAAGACTGGGAAAGTGTCTGCCAGTTTCCAGTCAACTGGGATCTCAAAAATCATTGAGAGAGGTCTCATGATGACATCTACCAGCTCTTTAAGTACTCTTGGATGAATTCCATAAGGCCTCATTCACCATCCCTATAAAGGGATTCAGCTAGAACAAGTTTGGGATTGACTGTGAGTTTATAATTCTCACAGCCATGGTCCTCCAGCTCAGGCACCCCTAGAGCCCATCCCTGGTGTTGAAAGCTGAAGTGAATAAAGCATTAAACATCTCTGCCTTGTCCATGTACCTGCTTGTGGGGTGCCCATCCTCATCCAGTAACGAGAAAATGTGATTTCTGGGGTGGCTTTTGCTGTTGACATATTTAAAAGAGAGGAAGAGTGACTTTTTACACAGGCGGATAGGGATGAGAGAAAGGGGCATGGCTTTAAACCGAAAGAGGGGACACTTATTTTGGATATTAGGATGAAATTCTTCCCTGGGAGTGTGGAGAGGCAGAGGCACGGGTTGGCCAGAGCAGCTGTGGATGCCCCAGCCCTGGAGTTGTTCCGGGCCGGGTCGGAGGGAGCAGCCCGGTGTGGTGGGTGCCGCCCCGCCCCCGGCTCGCGGGGACCGTTCGAACGCGGTGTTCCCCCCGAGCCCCAACATTCCCTGAGCCGCGACCCCGCGCGGGCGGTGGGCGGTGCCTCGGCGTTGCCGTTGGCGGCGG
>VZTN01001837.1:56313-79846 GCA_013400515.1 Erpornis zantholeuca | reverse complement strand
GTGTCGTCGCGTGTGTCCGGCCCTCCCTCCCCCAGCCCCGCCGCCACCCCGCCTGGGATCTGGGCTTAAAGGGAAGGGCTGCATTTACCTCGGCAGATGATGAAGTGTTATGGGAAGGATGGATGTTTGGGTGACCTCGATATTCAGTGCTTGTAAAACTGATGGGTGGTCCAGGGCTGGCTGTGATATCGGCTTGGTTGGGATATCCCGGGAGGTTAATCCATTCGTGGTGTTTGTTGCAGCCAATTCAGAAACGGCGGAGAACTGTGGAGGATTTCAATCAGTTCTGCACTTTCGTTCTGGCCTATGCAGGCTACATCCCGTACCCTGAAGAGGTAAGCAGGCTTGCACACTGTTCCTCTACCAAGATGCTGGTTCTCCTTATCTCCTTGATATGGGCAGACCCAGCTCCTAATCTTAAAGAATTACGGATAGGTTTGGGTTGGGAGGGACCTTAGAGATCATCTAATTTCAATTCCCCTACCATGGGCAGGGTTGCCACCCACTAGATCAGGTGGCTCAGGGCCCATCCAGCCTGGCCTTGAAGTTTGGGTAGACACTGCTAGAGAGTGGTTATCTCCTTACCCTGAGTATCTGTGCTGTGGTCTCACATGCTAATCCTTCATCTTCCCCTCTTGCCACTAGTACGTGCCCTGGACCCATGGAGGCAGCATGAGCCCCCAGAACAGCACAGGGAGCACTCAGGACAGCGATAGCTCAACCTCATCTCACTCTTCCGATGGCCACATCCCAATGGACAATAGGAAGAACAGGAATGCTGTGGCCAGGGGGGCTGTGGACAATGGCCTGCTAATGAACAGCCCTGCCTTTTCTACTGCCTTCTACAACATCCGGCCCCAGCAAATCAAACGGAAGAAACCACCAGCAAAGAAACGCATTTTGGAGCAGGAGGTGAAGAAGAGGGTGCCGCTGAGTGCTTGGAAGGACTTTGGGGCAGAACAGGATGGGGTGAAGCAGCTGGCTGCACTTGCAGGACAGCTGTCTCCTGTAAAAGAGGAGCTATTGGAGCCTTCCCTCAACCCTCCTGGGGACGCACAGTCCAACTCCCTCCTGAAGGAGCCGATGACGGAGGAGAAGAACTTGAAGTACGGAGCACAGGGAACTGAGAAGCCAGCAGATGATCCTCAGCTTAAGGAGCACGACCCCTTCTCTGGAGAGAGGAAAAGCCCTAGTCCCTGTAATACCTTGGACCAAAGCACAGGGGAAGATACAAGCAGAGAGACCTCCCAGCTCAGTGGTAAGTGTCTGGGGGATTGCAGAGGGTCCTGTTGTGCTGCAGCCAGTGCCAAACATTGTCCCTCTCTCAGCTGGAACCAACCTTGCTGGCCACAGGGATGGTCTGTTGATAGCCCAAGCCTCTCCCAGCAAGAGGAATACTTTTGGGATGTGGGGGACTGAAGAGCAGAGGGCAGGGAGCTGACCTGCCCTTTGGCAGCTCTGTTCTGCAGAGCAAGTGGTGCAGACCTGAAACACGTCTGAAGTGGGGTGTGGGGCTGCCTTACTTGGTCTTTATTTTTTCTTCTCTTTTTTCCCCCTTTTGCAACTTTAGCAGTCGAATTTGCAGAAGTTCCCAACACCAAAGCAGAAGGTGAGTGGGGGGCTGTCCCATTTAACACCAGTGGAACTGTCTGGTCTGGCCATAACCAGACCTGCAGCTAACAAGGTGATGTCTGACCAGTGTCTCTCTCTCCCTGAGCAGATGATGATGCCTGGGATCTGATCACCTGCTTCTGCATGAAGCCCTTTGCAGGGAGGCCCATGATTGAATGTAATGAATGCGCTACCTGGATCCACCTCTCTTGTGCCAAGATCCGCAAATCCAATGTGCCTGACATTTTCATCTGCCAGCGGTGCCGGGATGCCAAGCAGGAGATTCGCCGCTCGAACCGAGCTCGGACAGTGCCCCGCAAGCGCCTCGTTGACTGAAGCTCCTGCAGAGCAGGAAGGCTGGGGGTCCCTTTTTAACCTGAAGACAATCAATGCACTGGCAGGGGAGGGGCTGGGACACAGGGCCAGACTGTCCCCCTCACACCTCTGGCCCCTTAAAGCTGCCCTGCGCATCCTCCCTAAGGCTCATATGGCTCCCAGGCCACAGAGCTCGGTAATCTCAGAAGTGTGCGGGGGATAGGAGGGCGCTCCAGATGCGCATCCCTGTGGGTGGTGTGTTAGTGTTTGTGATCTCCTGGGGCCCCACGTGCACTAACTGTTGGATCCCACCTCCTCCTCACAGCCCCTCCAAAGAGCCCTGCCCATGTGCCTTCTGCACTTTCCTTGGGGGATGCAGGCCCCGCTCCTGTCCTGGTGACACTCAGCTCAGCCCCCACCTGCCAGTCCCCAAGACTATAATTCTTAACTGGGTTCTTTCCTACTTGCACATCTGGTTACTGTGGGACCACAGCTGGGGGCAGGGTGTGGGACAACCCCCTGTCACACAGCAGCCCCCAGGCTCGTCCCTGTGCCTCTCTCCTCCTGTGGAAAGCCTGGGCCCCAAAAGTGCTTTATGTTTTTATAGTTAATTTGTATTATAGTTACTTTGTATTATAGTTAATTTGTATTATAGTTAATTTGTATTATAGCAAATTCTGGTCCTTGCCCTGTGGAGTGTGGCTGGAGTCTTATGTATATAATAAATACTTTTGCCATAACAGTGGTGGCTTCGGGATAGGTCAGTCAATGACCTTGGTTCTCATGTCCCTTGGGGACACAAGTGCTCCCCTACTTCCCTTCTGCTGTGGCTGAGAGGTGACCTGGTGTAGGAACACCTCTCAGCTCTGCTACTTCCCCAGGTAAATCCCCAGCCGCAAAAACAACAGGAAACAAGTAGACCAGTGCCTCTATATTTAATTTGGCAATGAGCACCTCCCCACGCTGCTGCTGTTTACAGGGATGCTCCATGAGTAGATCTTCAGGAAGTGCATGGCCTGGGAGACAGCCTCTTCAGTGGGAGTCACGTTCCAGAGCCTGCAGGCATCTCATGGAAAATGTTGCAGGTTATTCTGCAGTAGCAGGGAGGCTCAGGGCAGAAGGGTGTTCATGTGCCCTTGCTCTGATGCTTGAGGCACATCAGTGTTTGGCTCAAAAGATGAATTTTGCTCTTGGGCTCTGACAAACCTTCCTTGTCTCTGTCTCCACTCTGGAGTGCAGTTAAAAATTAGTCCTGACAGCAACTGAGGTGCCAAAGGTTCCAGTTTTCTTCACAAAACAAGCTTCTAATTCCAACACAGAAATATCATTGGCTTCATTTGCAGATCCTGAGCTGTGCCAGTTTCCATCAGGCATGCTGTTGAGACAGGTTGAGGAATGCAGTGAGGGTGACAGGACAAGACTCTGGGGGCTGAGTGCTGACCTAGCTGGGGCAGCAAGAAGGCACTGTTTGTGGGGACCCTTACCAAACAGGGTCCTGCTGGTACAATGTTTCAGTCCCAAGGCTGTGAACGGTTCAGGAACAGCAACTAACCTGGGTGTAACTTCTATGCTACGGGACAAAACTGGAGTAATTCAGCCAAGCAACTATCCAGTCGAGGTAGGCAGGCAGAGGTCTATTCCTCCTTGGCCCAGACAGAGCTACCTGCCTTCTGCTCCAGGTGGGGAATCACAGCCTCTGTGTAAAACTTCTCCAGCTTGGGCACTGTCTTCCCCCAGAACTCCCTGTCAAACTCCACAGGGACCACAGCCGTCTCCTTGTTGGTGTGCACCACGAAGTCAGCGTGCTGCAACCCAGTGGTTCCCAGCTGGCATTGGACCTGGGTAAAGTAGGGATGATTTTTCTTCAGGGCATAGGAATCCCCATCCACCTCCAGGCAGAAGTCCTTGTCCTTGCAGGCCTCGCGCACCGTCCTGTTCCTGTGCTTGTAGGGACACTTCACCTCCAGCAGCCCTAGGTCCTTCCCTGTGGCTGCGTCCTTGATGATCCCATCAGGGCTAGCAGCAAGCCACTTCTTCTCTGGGTGAATGAAAAGGCCGCAGTCCTCCACTTGCACTGGCTTGCCCCCCTTCTGTGATTTCTGCTTGTAGGCCTCCACGGCCACCTTCTCATTGCGGATCCCCCAGGACATGGCTGGGGTCTGCACCTTGGAGCCAGAGCTCACCACCTCTTTTAGGTAGGACTGGGGCACCTCATCTGTCTTGCTGTTGGCAAACTTGCTGTTGGCAATTTTGGGGGCCACGGAGGCAGTGATGCGGTTCTCCCGCCACTCGTACCACTTGGGGTTTTCCCGCTGGCCCCGGGTCTCCTTCTCCACCTTAGGGATGTCCTGGCTCTTTACAGGGGGCAGGAACCGGTCGCAGGCCTTGCTCGGGTCGGCCCCAGGCTGCTTCTTCTGTGGGCACAGGTCAGTTCTGGCAGGACCAGCAGCGCCTCTGGCATCAGGCGCCTTCTTCTGGGTTGCAGAACTCCTGGCGGGTGCACTGCTCTTGTCCCCAGCATCTCCTCGGGCTCCGCGGGATGCTGTGGATCTTGGCTGAGCAGAGTCTGCTTTTGTCCCCCGCCCCTGCGTGGGGGTGGTAGCCTTGGCAGAGGGAGTGCTTCGGGACTGGCTTCCTGCAGTGGTGGCCTTGGCCCGGGTGGCTGAAGTGGAAGGTGGGGGTGCAGCGGGGGCAGTTTTGGAGGCGGTTGTGGCGGGCCGGGGGGATGATGTGCCAGCAGACTCCTTCCTGGGTCTCCCCATTGCTAAAAGTCAGAGGATCTTACACTGTGGACATGGAATAAAGTTTAATGCAGATCTTCAATACACTTACTTCCCTTTCCTTGGCCCTCCCTGCGATTGCTCCAGGGCACTGTATCCCTGCCAGAGCTGCTACTCCCACACCTTCCCTCGGCTCACGTGTCAGGGTGGAATGGCGGCTGGCCCAACAGGGGTGCTTGTTCTCACCCCCTTTCCCCGCACCCCAGCCCGGGCCGCGCCGAGGATAGGACGGAGGCACAGTAGCCCCCGGAGCCACCTCCGCCGGGACGCGGCATCGGTGCCCGCACAAGTCGCTTTTGCGCGGGGACCGGGCGGGTTCCCCGCGGGCACATCCGCTCGGCCGGCGGGGATGCCGGACAGGCGTGGAGCGGGGGAGGGCTGGGCCCGGCCGTCGGCCGAGCCCTCGGTCCCCGCTAGAGGGAAGCAGCCGCTCGCCCATTGGCGCCGAGGGATCTGCCCGGGCATGCTCGCTCCGCTCCGGCATCCCTCTGCCTTCCCCCGCACCACGCCGCCCCGGCACCCCCGAACTTTTTACGCGGGGCTGGGGACAAACCCTTTAGCTTCGCCCGTGGACAGGGGTCCGAGCCCGACCACCGCGTACCCCATCCCCACCCGTGGGCAAGGGTCCGAGCCCGGCCACCGCGTACCCCATTCCCACCCGTGGGCAGAGGGGCTGAGCCTCTCGGGCGCCACGATGAAAGGACAGGCTGACCTGGCGGGACCCCGCGGAGCCCCGATGGCCCAAGCTGATGCGAACCGGCACGTCTCACCGCGAGCAGACCCTCGGGAGGAGGGCGACAGCAAGAAGGAGCAGCGATACCCACCCTGGAGCACCCGCTGTGCGGCTGTGCTGCCGTGTGAGGAGGGTCCCGGCGCAGGGGTGGCACAGCACCGCCGAGAGAGCTGTACCTCCGAGCCTGGCAGAGGGCTCGGCCGCCGTGGAGGAAGCAGAGGCACGCGTCACCAGGCACGGGAGTTTCGGGTTCCTCAAATCCGGGCAGTTTCGTTTTCTCCAGAGAGCCCGGCGCCACCGAGCGAGCCCCGGCGGGGAGGCTGCTGCGAGATCCCCCACGGGCCCGCCCCACGCCTGTGAGCCCCCGTTACTTTCTCCTGCCCAAAGCAAATCCAGCAGCCACCAGTGTGCGGCCTGTATCTGTGTCAGAGCCAGCCCCACAGGGTCTTCCAGCCCCCCCATCTACCTCTGCCAGCATCACTGGGAAGATTTCAGTTAGGCAGGCTGAAGTCCTGGCAACATTCCCAGTCCCTCTCCCCAAGGATCCCAGATGTCTCCACCAGCCATCTCTATCTCTGCTCATGTGTTGTTTCATTTCCTCCCTCCCTCTGTAGCTCCCTACAGCTGGGCAGGCCAATATTACACAGGTTAAGGCAAAGTGGGCCTGATTTTGACCAGAAACACCATTAGCATCTTCCTCCTCCGTGGCTACCCATCCTCAGGACTTGATTTAGTTCTTGCTTAAGAAGCAGCTGAACAGGATACTCCTGCCTCTCTCCCCACAGGCAGACCCATTGCCTGTGCAATCTTCAGTGGGGTCTGGGGACCTGCAGCTGCATTGAGCACAGTTGCTGCCAGCCTAGGTTTTGGGTTATTTCCCAAAATAACTAAACTCACACTAAATTCTCAGGGCTTGTCAGCAACTTGGGAGCTGAGAGCATCTGCAAAAGCTCTGTGGTCTGTGCCCCCTCCAGCAAGCCCTGTCAATGGATGATAATTCAGCTCAAGGAACAGGTGATTTGGGGATCCTGACTGGTCCCTTGGGTTGTGCTGCAGCTGCTGGTGAGATGTTACTGGCCTGTGAGGATGCTAAATGGAGCCACTGGGCTGAGCTGGGCCTCTGTTGTTTAATGAGTGCCTTAGCTCAGCACTCTGCTGAAAAGCAATGCCAAGCTCTTCAGGTCTATTTGTGTCTGTGATGAGCTGCTGTAGGGAAGCTGTGACAGTGCAGAGCAGGGACACAAACACCTGATGCCTGATGCTGCTGGGAGCAGATTGGGATGGAGCCCTTCAGTGTCTCCTGCTGAGAGTTGCCAGCATGCTGGGGGAGACTCAGCTGTGTCCCAGCACCGCTGTTATTCACCTGCTGTCACACCGGGGCCAACGTCTGATGCTGTGGGCTGGCCAAGCTCCATCATCCTGGCTGGTGGCACTGAACCAGCGCTTGCATTTGGATGCTTTTCCTTTGCCTCAGCTTGGCCTAGAAATGATATCTCAGAGAAAAATCAAAGCTTGTGGGTTTTTTCTGCGGCTGGAGTGGCTGTGGTGCTTGCTGTGACAATGGGAGCAGGAGTCCCATGCACGTCACAGGCTGTGTGGATGTGTTATGGTGTGTGCGGGGCCTCCAGCAGCTCCCAGAGCTGGCAGCTGTCACGGGGGGATAACACATGGATTAGCATCCTTCTCCTGTGGTCGTGAAGGAGAAGGAAGGGGAGCAGCTGCACAGTTCAGCTCTCCTCTCTGCACAGGGAGTGGAAGTGATTTGCCATGGGGCATCTCACATGGGGAAGGGAATGGCTCAGAGTGCTCTAGCAAGGGCCCTAGGGATGCACAGAGTGCCTCTTGGCCAGATAATTGTTGACTAAAGCTCAGGGTGAGGGGTCAGGAAGGAGGAGTGTGCAGAAAAGGGCATCTTCCATCAAGATTTCCCTCTTGCTCCTGCTGTCACCTGTGAAACCTGTGTCAAGGAGCTGAAGCCGTAGTGGCATATGGGTCAGCTCAGAGGTGAGATCTAAAAATACCTGCTGAGGACTGGGGACTGCTCCCCTCGTGGTGCTGCTGGATTTTTCTGCCCCAGTTTGTGCCTGGACTGGCTCCAGTTTCGGTGTGGCTGTGACGGTGGGTTCTGTGGTGCAGGAGGTGGGGGGGACTCCTCTCTGTGTGCTCTATAAAAAGAGCTGCAGCAGCACAGTCCTATCTATAGCACAAGGAGCTGCCTGGGAAAGGCAGGGCAGGGATTAGCCCAAATCTGATGGATTTCTCTGGCCCTGCTTGGGAACGTGGGGCTGTCAGTGGCTGAGGGATTCCCAGTGCACCCTGGGCTGCGAGATCTCCCTGCCAGCAGACATGTCCTAACTTTGCTGGGATTTCCTGACTGTCTGCACTTTCCCCAGGGGGGCTCGTTGTCACACTTGTCACCCAAAAGCTGGGCTGTCCCTGGATCCCCCCTTTCCAGCTCCTCAGGGCTGTGATTTCACTGCAGCGCATGGATGCTGATGAGGACAGCCCAGTAGAACCCTAGAGCATCTGGGTTTGGGGTGGATATTCAGCGTCTACCTGCTCCCAGTCATTTTGTGGGGGTCTCAGAGCAGGTGAGACCTTTCCTAGTGAAGCTAGTTGTGACACTTGTGGCCCACATTATTTGCACTGGAGAGTTCAGCTGGCGTTTGTGGGCTAATTTGCCTCATTATTTGTTTGGAGGGGGTACACAGGGTACATGTCCCAGTCAAACAAACCCCATGGTTTTCCTTGCTGCAGCATTAACAGGGGTCTCACCAGTACTCTAGTTTGCCTGAACATTGCTATTCTGTGGGTGCAGAGCAGCCCACAGCCGTGGACTCTGCTCTTGGCAGAGTGCCTGTCACTCTCCGTGGGTGTTGACTGTCCCCTGAGACCCCCAGCGTTCCCCGTGAGAGCATCCCCCCGCCCCCCCCCGGGGTGCCGGTACTAGGGAGTGTGTCTCTTTAATGAGGCTGGGCTTGGAGCAGCTCTGCTGCTGGCACAGGGAGTGAGGGATGGAGCGAGGGCGGTGAAGGAGCCAGTGCCAGAGAGGGAGCCTGCAGCAGGGAGAGGCGGGGAAGGACCGTTCATCCCCCGGGTACCGCAGCCGCCCAGACAGAGGGACAGGGAAACCCATCCCCAGGGAAGAGGGCTCTGTAGAAGGCAGGGACCCACCGGGTGCTGAAAGGAGCCTGCAGCCTCTGTGTCATCCTCATCCTCCTCCTCCAGGTAAGGACCAGGGCCAGGGGCAGGCAGGGCAGGGATTATGGTGGCTTGGGACCCTGAGGGTGTCCTGCAATGCCTTGGTGCCCTAGGGTTGCGCATCCGCTGTCAGGGCAGCTCTGGGTCATAGGAGGGGTGAGAGGCGGAGATGAGACAGCAGGGCCACAAAAGTGCTGAAATCACCATCCGGCAGGGACCGGACAGGGCTGGCTCCAGTAACTGCTGGGAACATGCTCCAGGTTATCAGCAACTGGTCCCGGGCCCATGCCACAGCTGTCCCGTGGTGGAGGACACTGGGACCCTTCTGTGGGGTTGTCCTGCCAGGATTTGCCCTTATCAGGGGAAATCCATGGGGCTGAGACTTTTCTTTTGGGGGGGGTGCCTGTGTTAGGGTGCATTGAGGGCATGTAACTCCTGTTCCTGCCGCAAGGATGGGTTTTTCCAGGGGTTTTAATGGCTCTGGGGAGGCGAGAGCAGCAGCACACATCCTGGAAGTGGTGGTCCTGGATGTGGTGTTTGAGTCAGGGTGTGAGTGCCAGCATGCACATGTGTGTGCAGTGGACTCTGCTCTCTATTCTCACTCCCCAGCAGACAAAGCAGGAGGCACCACAGGCTGGAGACAGTCCTTTGCCCCATCCAGCAAATCCTTTTCCCTTCACTCTTCTTTGGGCTCTCTGAAGTGGTATGTCCCATGGTGTAGAGCAATAGCACCATCACCTCCTGGCTCCATGGTCTTCTCCATGCCCCAGGAGTCGGGATGGATCCTGCTCTCCTCCATGGGATGTCTCGTAGGGAGGAGAGGCGAAGGAAGCAGGGGGTAACACAGGTGAGCAGGAGGGTCAGCAGTGGCTCCCGACTCCAGGCACTCTTGAAGAGGCTTGGGCTCCTCTCCTTCCATCCTTTCTCTTGAACCTTCCTGTGTATCTATCACCAATGGAAATTTCCACTGGGTTTGCCTGTGTTGGGTTTGGCCTCTTCCTTCCCCTGGACTGTGCTGAACTCCGGTTTGGGTGGCTGTTGCTGCAGCAGGTGAAACTCTGACAAATCCCCAGGCAGCTAAGCATGGTCCACTGGCTCAGGCACCTTCCTCCCTGCAGCAGCCTAGCTGGGAAACTCAGCCTGCCCACAGGCGAGAAGAGAAACATTGATTTATTCTGACCTAGGGAAGAGTCAGCTCCTTCTCGCCTTCACAGATGGTTTTTAGCTGCCAGCACAGACAGCTGCCCCCAGCCTGCTGTAGCCCTTTTGTATTGGGGTTGTTGCTGGATAAACCAGCTTCTGCAGGCAGTAGGTGGAGGGGAGGAAGAGGAGAGGGCTGTGAAGGCACTGGAAATCATGCTGGGGATGGGGAGAGGGCTGGGGACCTGTTGGTGATGCCATGCTGGCATCTGGGGGCAAGTTGCTGCCCCAGGGAAAGAGGAAGATGCTGGGGTGAGGACCATCAGGTCTGGTTTTATTCATTTCCACGGGGCTTCGAGCAGCCAGCATGAAGCATGGCAGGGCCAGATGGGGCCTGTTTACTCTGTGAGGGTAAATGTAAAAAGAAGTGATAAAAAGGAGCCGGGACAGCTTCTCCAGTAAGTCCCTGGTAAACAATCTGGCAGTGACCTGGCCGACAGGTGGCATGGCAAATAGCGGGCACGTTGCTGAGCATCCAACTGGGTGCCTTGGGAACAAATTAAACAGCTTTGGGGAGAAATATGCCTTTAATGGTTCAGTATGGCTGGGTTGGAGGCGTCCTGGTCTCCAGATCCTGTCTGGGTGCTCTGGTCAGGGCAGGAACCAGCTGTTGATGTTCCCAACTGTGGAACGGCAAGTGTGGAGGAACAGCAGGCTGTGCAGGGACCCTGTGCCACCTCATGTGCTGGGAGCGCAGTTTGGGAGGCTCGGGGTCCTGCACAGAGGGTGGAGGGTTGGTGATGATGAGGCCTGGTTGGGTGCCAGCATAACCCTGCAATGGGAGTTGAGCAGGTAAATGGCTCTCCTCTGCTTTAATGAACTGATTTTCCTGGGATGCAGTCACATTGCTAATGCACTTCTGCACTTTTCCAAGGCTCCCTGCTTTGTGCCAGCTGGGAGTTTGGTCCTGGTGCTCCCTTCAGGGATGTAGCCCTGCTCTGCTTTCAAGGATGCTCTGAGAGGCACTCTGTGACCACACGCCAAGGGCACCCCGAGCCTCCCAATATTGATGCTCTTATGAGCTGTTCCCAGGATGAAGGCCACTGGATGGGGGCACCAGATGGCTCACTTGTACCTGGCCTTGTCCTTGCCCCAGGCACATTGTGTGCTGGAGCACCAGCACATGGCATGGGGCGGGGGCCTCAATGCTGCTGGGTGGTGGGTGCTTGGGGCAGGCAGGGGATACAGAGCAGAGGTGCAGACCCATGTGTGGAGCAGACCCCGTGTACGCTGTCCACAGAGCCACACAGGCAGGGCTAAGGCTGACACGAATATTTTACACAAATATTTGATGGCACAGGGTGGGCTGATGTTGGAGAGATGCCTTGACTCCAGACAATTGTTTGTGCTGCTGCTCCTGGGTGTTTTTCCCAAGGGGAAGAGAGGTGTGGAGTGCGTTGGTGCCCTGGCTGGAAGGCATCCCAGCCACCTCTCTTCCTGCCAAAAGGGTGGGACCCCAGACACATCAATTTCTGGGCGAAGAAGGTGATGATCATCTACTTGTCGGGCTCCACCCTGCAGTGCATTCCCCTCTGTGCTGTTCTTCCGTGAAGCACTGACCTTGTTGTTAATTATTAAACCCCCAGCAAACACTGCTCGCTGCTTTGTCCTAGTTACACTGTGGGCTTCTCACCCTTCAGGTTGGCTTTTTTTTTAAACGAATTACCCTGGTAACCTCTGTGGACGAATGGAGATGGGAGCAGCCCAGCCAGTGCAGGCGATGGCCTGGGGAGGCTCTGGAGCTGCTCTGGGGCAGCTGAGAGATGGGCTGCATGTGGTTGGCCATTATCCATTTTGTCCAGGAGTCTCTGGTTGTCTGCCAGGGCTCGGGGTTTGCATGTAACCACTGCCCACAGGAGTTTCGTTGCCCTCTCTGTGGGCTCCTGTGGCTCCAGACCTGGTGTGCAGGTGGGCTGGGGTCCAAGGGGAGACCTGGGTCCAGGTCCATGTGTTCGGTGGATGCTTTAGAGGAGCACGGGATGTGGGAGGGCTGGAGACCTGCTCCCCCTAGCAGGCTGGGCAGATGGAAATGGCTTGTGGGCAGAAGCCCATTCCAACAGACCCCATCCCTAAGCTTCCAGTGCCTGCCTTCCCTCTGCTCACAGCTGCCCACTGAGGGACCATGCCAGGCCTCTACACCCTCTCGTCCTGGGAGGCTCTGCCCCTGAAGAGCTCCACGGTGAAGGCTTGTGCCAACGGATACTCCCTGAGCATCACTGCTCATCTCATATACACCAACCCCCACAAGGAGCCTGTGGAAGGTAAGGGAGGGCTATCAGGCTTAGCAGGGACCCAGGCTGCCTGCACAGCCCCCTAAAACCCCTGTGCTGGAGAGCATCCTGTCTCCAGCCCACCCATGTCCTGGCCCCCAAACCTTGCTCAGTTTGGGGAGCAAAGGCAGAGGCCAGCAGAGGTAGGGCCACTGTCACACACTGTAGGCAGGAGGAGAGTGAGACTGAGCAGATCCCCATGACTGAGGAAGAGGGGGATTTCATCCTCTCTCTAGATTTGGAGGCTCTGGTTTGCCCCAGGATCTCACTCGCGTGCATCTCAGTCGTGCTGCGAGTCAGACAGGCTCTCAGCGGGGCTCCCATGGGCTGTTCGTGCCACAGCAATGGCCGTGCCGGGATCTGCCTCGGGGCTCTCTTCTGCCTGCAGGCATCTTCATCTACCCGCTGGAGGAGTCGGAGGTGGTGGCCGGCTTTGAGGCAGCCGTGGGCAGCCGGCGGGTGACGTTCCAGGTGCAGAATAGGCACCGGGTGCAGGACTGCTGCCTCCAGTGCAGCCCCAGCCCTGGCCGGCTGTGCCGCTGTGCCAGTGGTAAGTGCCGTGGCGTGGGCGATGCTGTTGGGTGCTCCTGGCCGGGAGGCTCAGAACGGGTGGGGATGGATTGTGGGGATTGTGGATAGTGGGAATATGAGGGGCTGAGAGCCCCTGCCAGGCCACCCCAGTGCCTGGGGAGTCTCTGGGGCTGGAGATCTCAATGTCTCCACTCCCTCCACCTCTTCTGGGGCTCTGCACAGCCTTCATGACACCTGTGCTCTGCTGTCACCTTCAGGAGAAATTAGGGGCACTAATGGCCTCCTTCACAGCCCCACATGCCTCGCTGACCTCCCCCCATCTCTTGTCCCTTTCCTGTCCAGGCCACCTTGTCTTGGATGAGGACGTGGAGCGCTCCACCTTCATCATTGTCACTGGCACACTGTGCCCCTCGGAGAGCCTGGCCATCACCCTGAACACAGCGCAGGAGCTGCCCACGCTGCCGGACGGGGCTCTGCGCCTCCTCCTGCCTCCCATCCTCACGCCCCACGTCCCCAGTGACCCCGAGAGCGAGCCGGCAAGCTTGTGTGACGACAGGTTGGCCCTATGGTGATTTTCATGGCTTCCTCAGTCTCTGCCATCCCAGGGGGGCGACGCCAATGCTGAGCCAGCAGGGCGGGGGGCAGGAGCCATCACCCCCTCTCCCCTTGCAGCCCCACCAGCTGTTTTGGGGGGCCAGGTGCCCAGAGCCAGTCACCCACCGTGGCGCCTGTGGAGATCGTGGACCTCTTTCGGGGACGACCCTACAATCCTTTTCCTTATGAGTTCACCTTCGAGCTGCTGGTGAAGGGCCCCTGCTTGCTGGCAGGTAGGGAGGTGGCTTGGGGGTTATCGGTTGGTTGTGTAAAACCTCCTCAAAATGTGGGTTGTGTTCCCTGGTCCCTCCATGCTTTTAGGAGGATGTGAGGCCCTGTCCCTGGGCATCCTCTTGCACTCCCTGAAGCAAGGTGAAGAAGCCCTTTTACCATTCCATCCCTGGGGCTGGTACCCCTCAAAGTCACCCTGCCTGTGCCTTTGGGCAGCCATAGGTCAGCAGCCTCCTTCCCTGGCGAGATGTGATGCACTGGGGAGAGGATGGGTGAGGAGGGAAAGATGGTTGGTTGGTGGGGATGTGCTCCTGGCTGCTGGCCCAGTCAATTCCATTAGCTCTGTCAGGAACAAGCCAGTGCTGTGGGGCCTGGTGGGTGGGGGGTTGAGGAGGGGGTTTGTGAGGGACTTCCCTGCTGCCTTCCCTCCTCTGCAGGCCTGGAGAGCCCATCACACGCCCTGAGAGCTGATGCCGACCCCTGGGCCATTTCTGCCACCACCACCTGCGTCACCCTGGCCGAGCCCCACCGCTACGACAGGGACCTGGAGATCATCCTCTACCCTTGCGGTGAGGGCAGATGGTGCCCTTGGAGGGTTTGAGGCATCACCCCAAAAACATCCAGAGCATCCCCCAGCCCCTTGTGGCACAGGGTAGCTCGAAACTCTCCTGTGCCCCCCAGAGCCCCACAGCCCCCACCTGGTGATTGAGGATGGCACCATGACATACCCTGAGTATGAGGCGCACATCCGGAGCCGCCGAGATTACGTGCGGATTGCCAGGAAGGACAGCAGTGGCGAGAGACAGGTGACAGGGCATGGCTACTGCTGCCCCAGCCAGGAGGAGGAGAAGGAAAGGGGGAGGTGGTGGGAGGTGGGTGAGGAAGACCTTCCATGATCCAGGGGGTGTGAGAAAGCCTCTGACCTGCCTGGCTCGCAGGTGGCTTTCATGCAGAAGCGTTTCCACAAAGACATCTTCCCCAACCCTGTGCTGATGCTGAACTTCTGCCCGGTTGTGGAGGGCGTCCCTGGGGACCTTCAGAGCGTCACCCGTGAGATTCTCTTCCTCATTGACTGCAGTGGTACCATGAGTGGCCCTGACCTTGACAAGGTCAAGGTGAGGCACGGCCGTGGGTCCAGGGGTGCTCCCTGGGTGGCCGATCCTTAGCAGCTGTCCCTGGTCCCTACTGTCACCTCAGGAGGCTTTGCTCGTGGCCCTGAAGAGCCTCCCGTCAGGAACACTTCTCAACATTGCCAGCTTCGGTGCTGACATGAAGCCGCTCTTCCCATCCAGTCACCTCTGCAGCAACGTGAGTATCACAGGCAAATCCCTGTATCCACTAGCCCCTCTTTGTCCTCCTCCCAGCTCATTGACTCAGGGTGGGGGCTGGCGAGCCAAGGGACCACTGCAAGGCCGGCTCTTCACGTGGACAGGAGACGCTGCGGCGTGCCTGCGAGCACCTTGGCGGACTGCGGGCAGACCCTGGTGGCACCAACCTGCTGGCAGCCCTGGGCTGGGCGCTGGCACAACCCCTCCACCATGGCTACCCCCGCCAGCTGTTCCTCTTCACTGGTGGGGCAGCGGGCAATGCGAGCAGGATCCTCCGGCTGGTGCGCAGGCAGGCCAGCACCGTCAGGTATGGCGCCAGAACTGCAGCAGGTCTGTGTTCCCCAAATCCCCCCGTGCTGTTCCCACTGATTTCTCCTTATGCAGCCTCAAATCTCACTTGCAACTCCCCCAAGGGTGTCCTTCACCCATCACAGCCCTCAGCCCATCGGTTCCACTCTTCCTGGGGTGCCCCAGCCCAGCACAAAGCCGGGGCAGCACTCTGGCTGTCAGACATCCCTGCCCATCCCTGCTAAAGTGTTCGGCACTGGGTTTGTCAGCCCCCGGCCCCAGCCCAGCCATGGCTTTCCATGCCCTGGCTCTCCTGCAGGTGCTTCAGCTTTGGCATGGGCCCGCGGGCGTGCCGACGGCTGCTGAAGGCCATGGCCAAGGTGAGCCGGGGCCGTGCCGAGTTCCTGAGTCCGGCCGAGAGGCTGCAGCCCAAGGTAACGCCCGGGCAGGGGCATGGGGGCACTGGGGACACAGCTGTGTCTGACACTGCCTCCACTCCCCACGCCAGCTGATCAAGTCCCTGAAGAAGGCGATTGAGCCAGCTGTCAGCGACATCACCATCGACTGGTATGTCCCTGACAGCATGGAGGCTCTGCTCTCACCCAGCGAGCTCCCAGCCCTCTACCCTGGTGATCGCCTCGTCAGCTACTGTGTCCTCTACAGCATCGCCCGCTTCGGTGACAGGCGCCCACTGGTACGGCCTGGGGAGGATGGCATGGTCCCAATGCTACCAGATGCTCCGCAGGCTGGGGGGCTGATGGTGGTGTCCTCTCTCTCCTAGGGCCAGGAAGGGGCTCACCAGGGCTACCGGGGCTCAGCCTTTCTCTCGAACCAGGAAGTGCCCAGCCCTGGGGAGAGCTGCCAGCCACCCCAGAGCAACCCGGGAACTGGGGATGCCTCCCTGGAGCTTTTTGCTGGAAGTACAGAGGTGTCAGAGAGGAGTGAGTTGGGTCCAGAGCTGGGGTGGGGGGCAGTCATGGGAGCCATGGGCTGACAGGCTGTGTGCTTACTGGGCAGGTATTGATCCTGTTTCTGGGGGAGACATCTGGAAGAGGATTTACCAGCCATCCTACATCCAGGAGCAGTATGTCCTGACACACTGTTCCGTCAGCACCGACCGCAGCCAGGGGCTGCTCTCCCGCAGCTCCACCAGCAGCGAGTCCACTGGCTCCCGGGATGTGGCCCCCGAGGGTGGCTCCCTGGCCCCTAGTGCTGATGTCACCTCCCAGCAGGGCCAGAAGAGCCTGTCCCTCTGTGAGTCCTCCACCAAATCTGCCCCACTACCCTCTGCCCCGGCTGGCACTAAGGTAAGGATGCCAATGGGATGCAGGTGCTCATGGTATGGGGGTTGTTCGTGGCTTAGTTGGAGTCTCGCTGCCCTGTTGTGCCCAGGCATCTGCCCACTGGGCTGGGAAACGGAGTGCTGTAGCCTGGATTTTAAGCAAGGATCAGCAATGGATACCATCACAATGTTCCTTGAGCGGTTTTGCCCTACTGAAGTGGGACAGCTGGGGACCAAGCAGCTGGTCCTTCAGTGTCCCTGGCCAGCAGTCAGCTGGGTGTCTAACAGACCCTTGAGCTAGCTCAGTGACTCCCTGATGCTGCAGAAACCAAATGAAAATAGCTGGGCTGGCATCACATAACAAACCTGTCCAGCCAGAGAGGAAGGGCTGGCTGGCTGGGCTTCTGCCTGGCTCCTTCAGTCCCCAGCCAACGCTGCCAGACACTTCATTAGCTATGGGCCACATCCCAGCTGCTTCATACCTGGGTTTAAAACCCTGCTGGGTCGCTAGGATGGGGAAGGCAGCTGCCCTGGTGACGGTGGCCCCAAGGCTGGGTGAGGCCAGCTGTCACCCAGCACCAGGACACGCTCCTTCCTGATGGCACAGCTTAGGTAACCTGCTCCTGTCGCACAGCAGCACAGCTGGTGACCTTTACTGCTGAAATGTCAAGCATAAGTGATTGCCCTGCAGAGTAAATGATCCTCCCAGCTCCCTGCTGCCGGGGTGAGAGGTGGCATGGGTGCCACTGCCCTGACATGGCCTTTAGGGGAAGCATCTCAGTGCAGGGACAACATCACTCTGCATTGGGGAATGCATCCCTTCGTAACATCATCCAGCCTGAGTATCCTAGTTAACCCCACTTCCTGCACACACACAAATCCCTGGCAACTCCAGCGTCAGCCTGAGTCAGTCCCCAGGGATGTTTGCAAACTCCTGTGTGGGTGCTTCCCATGTCTGTGGTGCCAGGCGAGCATCCCCGGGAGGCAGCTGGTGCCAGCCTGCAGAGCACTGGGGCTGACAACATCCCAGGCTCCAGCCAGCAGCCAGAGAGGTGCAGGTGCCCCGTCGCAGCTCAGGGCAGTCTGGGCTGCGTGCTGGGCTTGCCATCAGCCTTGTCCCCACTACAGGTGACGGGGACTCTGAGCACGGAGGAGCTGGCGCGGCAGAAGAAGGTGCTGGCACGTGCTGCCCTGGCTGGGCGCAGCTTTTCCACACCACACGGGGAGCTGGATGCCCATCGGCTCTGCCAGGCCCTGGAAAAGGTGTCGCAGAAGAGGAACCAGTCCCTGGAGGGGCAGCTGGACGAGCTGGGACCCCAGCCACGGCAAATGCAGCCCAGTGCGGCAGAGTCAAGTATGTGCTGGCTCTGGGGATGAGGGTGGTGGGGATGGAGCCAGGTGCCTTGCTGAGCCCATTCTTTCCCGTTGCCCAGATAACCTCCTGTCGCCCACCCATCTGGACTGGGACATGCTGGTGGAGCCCTCCTACCTCTTCAGTGCCTCGCCAGCGCCCGAGCCAGGGCAGCCCAGCCTGGGCGATACCAGCCTGCCCCTGCGCTGCCAGGTAGTGATCCACGCGCTGCGAGCCGGCAAGCCGGTGTCCTGGGAAGTGACAGCCTCGCTGGAGTCACTGCTGCAGCCCCGGGAGGGGCCGGGCAGGGAGGACCCGCCGCGGAGAGCGGCCAAAGCCTGGGACAAGCCACTGCACCGCCTGGCAGCGCGCTCCGTCGTCCGCGACAATGAGAGCGTGGCGCAGCGGGAAGCCAAGCTGGAGCAGGGTGGGTGCTGGTGCGTCCCCCCGGGGCGGCTCCGGCATCCCCCCCGCTCTAATCGCCTTGCTCCGGGCAGGTTTTGCCCGCCGGTTCCGCCTGAGAGCCGTGCAAACCAGCAAAGCCTGCAACGTTCCTTCCCTCTACACTCGTCTGGTGCCCGTGGACAGTGCCACGCAGGCAGCCCTGCCCGCAGCCCCCGAGGTGTGGGGCGTAGGTACGGACAAGGGGCTGGTGGGATGGGGAAGGAGCAGCAAGGGGACAGAGGGTTGAGGTGACAACATCCCTTTCAGCTGGCTCAGCCAGCCGGACACGAGCTGCTGCGGCAGGGAACTGGCACCACCGGAGTTCCTCAGCGGGTCAGGGCCAGCAGCAGGATGCAGAGGAGAAGGATGAGGCCCCTGGCACTGCAGGTACTGACTCAGACCTTTATGTCAACTTATGCTCCCCAGGGATCTGCACTGGGGTCTCTGGGGACCCTCAGCTCGTGGCTGCATAGGGCTGGTCCTGCCTGGAGTGCTGTGGATACCCGGAAAGAGGCATCTGCCCCATACTGGGGAGGGGGGTATGAGAGGACAGCATCGCAGCCCCTGAAAGCAGCTGTGAGCCATCAGGGTCCCTGGAGCCCAGGGCCTCTCAAGACTACTCTTTTGCAGAGCGAGATGAGATCGCTAGGTCTCCAGGCAGCATCTCCTCCCCTACCTTTGGCTGGGAAAAGCAGAACTATCCCAACGGTGTGTCCAGGCTGGATGAGGGTGGGAGATGGAGTACCCCCGATGCCCTGCCACAGCTGGAGTATCCACTGTGCCCTCATTACCCTGGGGACATGGACTGAGCTGCCCTCCCAAGTGCTGGGCAGTGGGACACACCTCTGGGTGCATCATGTTCCCACTGTGTGTAACTCTTCCCTCTTGCAGGGCCTCCATCCAGCCCCTCCACCACCTCCGTGGGCTCACAGAAATCCACAGAGAGCATTGCAGGCTCCAGGTGACACTGTGGGATGGGGGGATGCAAGGGACCAAAAAAAGGCATGTTGTGGGGAGAGTGGGACAGTGCCACTTTTTAGGAGCTGCTGGTCCCATGTCCCCTGCCAGCTCCTGCAGCATAAGTGGGGGGTTTGGTGCTCCAGCCCTTCCCCGCAGCACTTTGGTGTCCAGCTGCCTTTCAGGAATTCCTCCCAATCCTGTTACCTTGCCTGTCACCCCACAGGTTTAGTCTGAGCAGGCGCAGGGGTCCCATCCTGGTGCTGCGCCCACAGTGCCTCAGCCCGGAAAGTGAGCGCTCCAGCAACCACGCGAGCCACGACTACCTCCCGCTGGTAAGGACCCGCTCCCTGACCCCATCCCCAATCCAGTGGGGGGACCTGCCCTGCTGGGTGCCAGCTGAGTCATCCAGGTCATGCCAGAGCAGCAGGAGATGCTCCCAGTAGGTAGCTGCTCAGCCCTGCCGTGACCTTAAATGTCTCTGGGGATCTTGGCTGGCTTTTTGGGGGCATTAGACTGTCCCTGTTCCACAGGGTCACTCCTGCAGCCCCCAGTGCAGACCTGTGGTGGGTCTGCATCCCTGCCTGCCCTCCCCACTTGTCCACCCCGCTCTTTGCAGGTGCAGCTGCAGCAAGCCCAGGGGCCATTCCAGCTCACCGAGAGCTTCTCTGAAGTGGTGCAGATCCCCCTGGACCGCCTGCGCCGGGCCTCCCCCTACACCTCCCACCGTGCCAGCCTCAGCCCCGTGTCCCCAGGGGCCAGGATCAGCCCTGAGGCAGGACCCGGGGTTGAGGAGGGTGAGGAGCCCATCACAGTCCCACAGCCTAGCTCACCCCCGTCCCAGAGCACCTGCTCCGAGGTGCCCAGCGCAGCTGTGTGGGCGCAGGCGGATAGTGGGCACGGCTCCGAGTCTGACACCGGGCCCCACTCGGCTGCCCCCTCTGAGGCCGGCGTGAGCTGCCAGGACGTGGGGCCGGAGGATCTGGAGAGTGCGAGTTGGGCCACGGCGGTGGCCTTGGCGTGGCTGGAGCATCGCTGCGCTGGGTTCTTTGAGGAGTGGGAGCTGGTGGCGGCCAAGGCGGACGCGTGGCTGCAGGCACAGCGCCTGCCTGAGGGGGTGGACGTGGGCTGCCTCAAAGGGGCAGCCAGGCACTTGTTCCTGCTGCTGCGTCACTGGGATGAGAACATCAAGCTGAACATGCTGTGCTACAACCCCAACAACGTCTGATGGCTGCCTGAGGGGCCAATAAAGACACCTGGCTCCAAGCCACCTGCACTGGTGTCTCTGTTACGAGCAGAGAGCTGCCCGCTCCATTCAGGCCATGCCAGGGATGCCAGGGCTCATCAGAATCCTAGAAGAGGGTCACCCCCTTCCCAGCCATCTCTGGTGGGAGGGACCAGACAGTGGAATAGGAAAAGCTGTGCTGGAGCGATTCCCAGGCTCCATCAAAGCAATTGAAACCTTGAGGCAAAGTACTTTTGCAGATCCTCTGTTTTAACCTCAGCCCAGAGGCTGCTGCCCACCCCTGGGCACCCCTCTCTCATGGCTGGGAAGGGAGAGTGGCCATGGCCCTAGAAACTGCTCCGCCTTTCCACAAGTGGGGCAAGTACAGGGGCAGCTGTTCTGACATCATCACAGGACAAGGATTTTGGAGAAGGGCACACAAAGCCCCCTTTATTTGGGAAGTCCTGCCTTTTGGGGGTCCCCACACTTGCCCCCTTTGCACAGTTCCAGGGCTCATGGCCTGGGGGCAGCCTGGGAGTCAAGTGGGAAAAGAGCAGGCAGACGGGGTAGTTCCAGCAGCCAATTCCCACCTGCCAGCCATCCCCACTCTCACTGGGCTTTCTTGGACATGGCTGTGGGTTTTCTGCTTGGCGAAGGGGTGTGTGACACTGGCGTGGGGGCTGTGCCGTACCAGAGCTGGAGCAGGATGAGTCCATGGCAGATGTGGAGGGAGAGGGAGCTGCAGACTGTGGAAGGGTAGGTGTTCCAGCAGAGCTCAATCACACCCAGCAGCAGCACCCTGTGGAGGGGAAAGCTGGGGGTCAGCATGGGGGACACACCAGCCATCCTCACTCCCAGACCCCCAGCAGATGGGTGCTCCCCATCCCTGCCAGCACCTACTTGGGCATGTGGGCGAGCTTGGTGGTCGGGGTGCACCAGAGTAAGTAGGGCAGCGTGTGGAAATACCAGACATAGAACTGGTAGTGCAGGGAGCGGCTGCAGCAGACACCCAGGAAGTTGGAGGAGAAGAGGATGAAGACAATCCATGCACTGGCATTAAGGGGGAAAACGCAGGAGGCTGGAGGTGTGATCCCACAACAGCTCCCCAGCTGTCCAGCACAGCTCCTTTCCCCAGAGCAGGCTGGTACAACAGCACTGCAAAACCTGGAACCCAACCAAGGTCTGCCTTGCCCTGCTTCTCCCTCTCTCCTTGCTGCCCACTCTGCTAAAGGATATTGTTGACGGTCAAGCGAGGGGATGCGGGTCTCCTTTTGTCAGGATCCTTCAACAGAGTCAGAATGTTCTCTCTGGAACTGAGGGGGAAGCACAAACATTGATCTCAGTTGCTGAAAGTCTTTCCCACCCCAATGCTCCCCTGAGAGCCACAGTGCCTGGGCAGCACATTCCCCAAAACAGAACAGTAACTGCCCTCCAGCTCATGCCTGCAATCCCAGGACTGCAGCACTGCAGAGGCAAGGGAGCCATGGATCTATATCCTGCACATGGGACTGGCAGGGACCAGCACCCATGGGGAACCCCAGTTCTCACCTGTGCCACCGGTGCAGTGCAAAGAGCCCCAGGCCAGCCAGGTGAGCCAGGAGCAGAGCAGCATGGAAAACTCGATTCTGGAAAACCTCTTCTGGGAGGAAGCGCCAGTTCACTGTCCATTTGAACTGGAACTGGCGGCCCAGGTCAAAGGAGCGGGTCAGGTACCCCACAGGGTTCACCAGCAGGAAGGGCAGGCCCAGAACCACCTGCCAGGGACAAACCAGCACCACCATCACGGAGCCCTACACCAGGTTACTGTCATGCCAGCTACCTCCTAAGAACCCCAGTGCCACATGTGGTGACAGGGACAGTCAGCCAAAGATGAAAGTCACGTGAATTAGATTATTTATCAACACCCAGCTTGCTGTGAGAGGCCACAGATGCTGTCTCCATCCATAGCTCTCCACCCTGGCAGGGTAGCTCACTATTCCCTGCTGCTGCAGCCAGTGCAAACAGGGACCCACCTGGAGCAGGGCACAGATGCAGAGCTTGGGGATACAGCCCAGGAGGCCAAACCGCTGCAGGAGGAGGAAGAGGAGCCCAGGGGCGAAGAGCAGGATGTTCATCTTCACAGACACAGCCAGGCTGAGCAGGAAGCTGCATTACCACTGCGGACCCCACATGGGAGCCCAGGCAGCCCCTGAGCCAAGCGCAGCCTCCTCCTGGGGCCGAGCTGGCTCACACACCCAATACCCCATGGAGAACAACTCCCAGCCCCTCACCTGAAGAGGAGGCAGCCCCAGGACCAGTGCTCCTCCAGGAAGAGGTTGATGGCAAGGAAGAGGATGGCCATTGCCACAGGATCATTAAAGAGCCGCAGGACAAAGATGGAGTGGATGCGGTATGAGGCGCAGCACATGAAGAAGAAAACATACGGAGGGACCTTGCAGGGGACAGAAACACACAGTGACCATCAGCAGCCTGCTCTGGACCCCGTGCTGCCACTGAGCTCCTCCAAACCTCAGCCCTGACCCTGTTCCCGTTTCACCAGGGCGAGGGCTCAGCAGAGCAGGGGAGGTCCCGAGGTGGCCGGCAGGGACCCCGGCCTCAGGGTACCTTGTTGGTTCGGCAGTAGATGCGGAAGACGAGGAGAAGATTGAGGAGGTAGAGGCCGGCGAAGATGTACTGTGCCAGGCAGATGTCGGAGCCGCGGCCCGTGGCATAGTACAGCCCCAGGAAGATGTAAACGAAGCCGGCGGGGTAGCTGTGGGGAGACGGGAGTGAGGGGCCGGGCCCTGCGGCCCCTCCGGGAGCCGCTGGTCACGGAGAACTGGGTGTCCCTGTCACTCACACCAGTGGCCCGGTGTCACCCTTCAGCTGGGTGTAGTCGAGGGTGCCGTTGGCGAAACCCTCCACCTCCTGCATGTAGGCCTTCCAGTCGATCTCCGTGTCTGCGGGGTGGCGGGGTCAGCTGGGGCGAGTGGGGCCCGGAGGGCACTGCAGGGGGTGTGGGGGCTTCCCCACCTTCAAACCCACCAGCTTGACCTTGTGCCTCCTTGCCATGCTGTCAGCCCAGGCTCTGCCCCGCCGGCCACATCCAGGACCCCCAGCCCAACCCTGTGTCCCTCCCTGGCCCCATCCAGGCGCCCCCGCCCGTGCCTGTCTCCCTTCCCGGGGGATGCTGTCACCCGAGGAGCCGGGGCA
>VZTN01001837.1:29846-49175 GCA_013400515.1 Erpornis zantholeuca | reverse complement strand
AGCCCCCTCCCCACCAGCAGCAGCAGGGGTGAGAGGATGGACAGACCCCCATTAGCATTGCCAGGGAGCTAAACACACCTTCCCCCCACCCCACACCACGGCTGGCTGGGCAGGTACTCCTGATCAACATCACTCTGGAGGGTGGAGGGCAGACCCCCACCCCAGTATCACTACCGGGGTGGTCAGTAATTCCCCCATCATCACTCTGGGGGTGGATTAACCAGACCCCCCCCTCCTCAGCCATCACCAGAACCACTGGGAGAGCGTATGAACCCCCCAACGCCACCGAGGGAGAACCATCCCCCCATCACTCCGGGGGGTGCTGCTAGACCCAGCCTCCACCACTGCAAAAGGGGGCAGTGGAGCAGGCAGCAGCTCACCCCTTGCAGGACTGGGGTATATTTGTGCTGGGGGCAAGCTCCTCCCCCCCACCCTTGTCCCTGCAGCTCAAGGAGGGATGTTTGCCTATGGAGGACCCCCAAGCAAGTGGGATGGGGGCTGCAGGAAAAGAGAGGACCATTTTTGAGGGTCCCCACGGCATTGGGAAGAATCAATGGTGACAGATCAGGAAAGGGGGGCAGTGATTTGGGTCCTGATGGAAGCAGGGGAGATGCTGATTGGGGTCTCTGCGGCAGGCAGTAAGGTAGGGGGGGCAGGACACATGTTAATGGAGTCCTGGGGGGACAGTAAAGTGCTGGGGGGGGATTTGCTGATCAGCATGGCCAGAGGCTGCTGGGGGTCTCTGCGGCAGGCAGAAATGTGAAGGGAGAGAGGTTTAGGGGGCCAGGGGTTCTGTTCCTGGGGGTCCTGGGATAAAGGCTTGTTTAGATGGAATGAGAGTGAGGCAGTCCCAGGGGTGCTGAGGAGCAGCTCTAAGGCGTCCCAGGGGTACTCATGGAGGTGCTAGGGGATAGTCCCAGGGGCAACCCCAGGGATGCTGCAGGGTAATCCCAGGGGTAGTCCCGGGATGAGGGGGGGCTGTTGTAGGGCAGCACAGGGGGAACAGCGTGGTGTCTGGAGTGGGGATGGGGGCGCTTGTGGTTTTGGGGGCGGGTGTCAGTCACAGAGCTGGGAAGGCTCAGGGTTGCCGGGGGACAGTGCTGGAGCTGATGTAGGGCAGAGATGGAGATTCCGGGGACGCTGGGGGCAGCGCTGGGGATACTGGGGTAGTAACGCTGGGTATGCTGTGGGGCAGTGCCAGGGGTGGCAGGGGATAGTGCTGGGGATGCAAGGCAGAGCCAGGAGTCGCAGGGATGCTGTGGGGCTGAACGGGGAATACAAAGGCAGAATCGGGAGCCTGGGGATATCGTGGAGCAATGTTGGGGGTGCCAGGGATGTGCTACCCAGTGCCGGGAATGCCAGGGAAGCAAGGGCAGAATCGTGGATACTGGGGGTGCTATGGCATGGTGCTGGGGATGCAAGGGCCAGTGCCGGGGATGCCGGGGGGCAGTGCTAGGGATGCTGCAGGGCAGATCCGGGGACGTTGCAGGACAGAGCCAGGGATACTGCAGGGCAGAGCCGGGAATTCCAGAGCAGAGCCGGGGATTCCAGGGCAGTCAGGAATGCAAGGATAGATGCGGGGGTCCCAGGGATGCCGTGGGGCAGCATCAGGGATGCAGGAGGCAGTGCCGGGAATGTTGCAGGACAGATGTGGGGATTCCGAGGATGCCATAGGGCAGTGCCGGGGATGCAGGAGTTAGCACCAGGGATTAAAGGACAGATCCGGGGATCTCGGGGATGCCGTGGGGCAGAGCCAGGATGCAGGAGCCAGTGTAAGGGATGCCGGGGATGCTGCAGGACAGATCAGAGGGTCCCGGGACAAACGCGGGGATACGGAAGGGCAGATGCGGGGGTCCCGGGGATGCCGCAGGGCTGAGGCGGGGGGGGGGGGCGGGGGGGGGGGTCGGCGGTACCTCTCTTGGCGCGGCCGATCTGTCCCAGCTTGGGGGGCCGCTTGCCCTGGTTGCCCCCGAAGAAGGCGTTGGTGTCCTGCAGGCGGCAGCTGAAGGNCGGTGCCCGGTGACCGCCCGCTTGGCACGGGGACCCTACCACATCGCCACCCCAGCCCATGCCCCGGCCCCAGAGCAGGGTGGTCTCCTCAGCACAGCCTTGCCGAGGCGGTCGCCTCGACTCGGAGGTGCCCCCAACCACGGCGTGCCCCTATGGAGAGGGGAACCCTTGTCACAGCCGGGTCAGACAGCTGAGGACCACCACACACAGCTCGGCCCTCCCCTGGCATGTAGAGGTGATGCCAAACAGACCCCCAACGCCCTGCTCCAGTTCCCCAGCACCCCACAGCCCAGAAAGCTCAACCCCTCAGAATTCCAGGCCAGCTCCCACCCTGGGTCTTTCTCAGCCTCTCGCTTATGTCTCTTGCCCAACACCCATCCAGGCACCTACTCTTGCAGCCCCCCCTCAATGTTGGGACTTCCCCTTGGAGCCACACCAGTCCTGCCTCAACCCCTGCCAGTCCTCTTGGCCCCCACGTGTGCATGTGTATATACACATCCTCTCATTCCATATCTTTGCAGGAACGCAGGGGCGCAGAGGTGTGATTCTGCAGGTGTCTGTAGGCACAGCCACGTGGGGACTGTGCCCTGGGACACCCCTTGTTCCACTGACCCTTCCTTGGGGGTTCTCTGTGGCAAAGGGGCAGGGTTATGTCCTGTGGGAACCTGCTATGGGGCAGCAAGGGCCCCAGTATCCCCCCAGAGTCCCATTTATATTTATACACCTCTACCCCAGAGCCACCCTGGATCTTTCCTCCTACACTGTTCATTGCCAGGGCAGTGATTGCATTAATTGGCATTAGTGGTTCTGAGCAGGCTCACCCAGGACTTCCCCCATTCAGGTCATCTGGGGAAGCTGAGGGGCTATTTAAGCTCTGGCTAAAGTTGGTGCTTCTTGAATGAACTGTGGGTACAACCATGACCCCTGGATCTGGGAATGATGGTGACCACAGTGGTGGCTGTGGCTGGTTGGAGAGGACCATCCTGTCCTGGAGCAGTCCTGCTCCTGCTGTTCCCTCACATCCAGGTCCCGCTGCTCATGTAGGGGTCCTGGGTTGCAGTGTCAGATCCCTGAGTGGAAGTGGCACTTCCATTCATGCCAGCCCACAGCCCTATGAGAGTATCTTAAGGGCGTAAGAGAGGGCTCTTACAGAGAGCCCTCTGGTCCATCTTGCTATTCCAACATCTCTATAGCATGAGATCCTATCGAAAGGTGCTCCAGAAGAGCTGGGCTGGCCCATGAGGGCAGGCAGGTTCTTCTATTTTGGGAAGGCTCAGCCATGGTTTTACCTTTGTGTCTGGATCTGCAGAGTTTTGTAGGGTACAGTAGGGTCCCTGCTGTCCCCTACCAGAGACAAGTTGGGGCAGTGGTGCCTGCTCTCCTGGCAAGGAAATGTCTTTATTCATGCTTTTGCTGAGGAACCAGCTTGAACTTTTTAATGTGAAAGCTTCTGCTCCTGTGAAAAGTGCCTAGGGAAAATAGGCAAGAGGCCCACGCTGAGATGTGGCCTGCTTTTCCCATTGCTGAGCCCACGTGCCCCTGCCCGTGGGCAGGAACAGGCAGACCGTGGCACGCGCGGGGCCGGGGCTGAGCAAGAAGAGGAGCAGATGGGCTGTGTGGGATGTGAATGGCACCGATGCAGTGCTCCAGGAGGGTTCCCAGCCTGGCAGGCTGCTGGGGAGAGGCTGGAAAGGGGTCATCCTGGGAATGGTGCCGCTTATCCCACACCTGTATCTATACAGTGCCTCACACCTGGGGGAGCTACTTTACTTGGATATAGGGTGGGGGGAGCTCTGTGGGGCTGCCTGGGATTTGGGGTGTGGGAAGGACTGTCTGCCCATCCCAGGCAGGAGGAGGGCTGGATTTGTGCCAGCACAGCTGGGCTGTGGGTGGGACAGGATAATGCTGTGGCTCTGGGCTCTGCATCTCTTTGGGACAGCTCTAGTCTCTGGTTCCCCAAGGTTGCTGCTTGTCACGCATCCCTGAGTAGCAGGGGAGGGTACCAAGGACCTGAATGTGAGTGGGCTGGCAGCGGGCTGCATAAGAGACCCCCCTCATCCCCTGCCATTGCACGTAGCATCCCCCCGGTGAGCCAGACGAGCACTCTCCTTCTCCTGGCTCTCATCCCATCTTCCTTATCCGTCTTTTAGCAGCCACGTAATCTCCTTTCTTGCTTCCTTTGCAGCCTTTTGTCCAACACAAAGCCAACTCCACCGGAAAGAAGTGGCTGTGGGAGTGGGAAGCAGGTGATTCTTCCTGCCCTGTCTCCTTAAACCTGGGCAGCAGCCCCTGAGCTGGGACACCTTGGGGATGATGCAAGGGCTGGGGGCCAGCTCTGCCCCTCCCCCGGTGGATATGGGGCTGGGTAGGAGGCAGAGTGTCACACTCCCAGCAGCAGTGGGGCTGGCAGTAGAGGCTGTGCTGCCTCGCCCCACACTCTGCTGATGCTCCGAGAGCTCACCAGTGCCTGCCATGCCCTAGCTCCACACCTGGATACTGCTCCTGAGCCTTGTACCCTTGGTAGGAATTTGGGTACCTAGTCCAGGTGCTGTGATGCAGGTGAGGGGTTTTCCTGTAGTCACTGATGGTTTAAATATTTTTATGGTGGAAAATCACCCTGTGTGTGCGCAAGTGGCTTGTGGTGGGGCAAGTCCTTCCCATGCTCTGCAGGGACCCCGGGCAGCTGGAGCTGGGGACCACCAGGCGCTCCCATCCACTCCAACACCTGGCAGGAGTGGGGCCAGTAGCCTGGCAGTCAGTGACAATGTCTGGGAGCTGAAAGGAGGCAGAAGGCATCAGCCACAGGACCCTGGACTTTCTCTGCTGCAGGTCTGGGAGGCAGTGCTGTCACCTGGGGCTGGTGCCACAGGACTGGGGGCTGCCAAGGCATGCCAGGAGGCCTGTGCAGGTGCCTCCATCTGTGTTGCTTCCAGCCCTGCCAAAAAACGTGAAACGGCATTTCTGTTACACAGCCACAGCCTGGGGGGACCTCACTGACTGCTGTTGGCACTGATGCTCTCCCAGAGTCCCCATCCCAGCACCGGGGACTATGTCACTGGTAAGGTTGGGGACATCCTTGGCTGTTGCTGCTGGCTCTCAGTAGCCAAAGCCCAGGTGGGGATGCCGCTTTGTGTGCTGCCTGCACCACAGTCCAGGTATTTTGAGGGAGCAGAGACATCCCCTGGGCTGGGTACTGGCAATGGGGATGGCCTTGTGAGATGGTGGTTGTGGTGAACATTGTCACCGTAGCGCAGAGATGTTGGGGGACAGGCATTCTGCTTGGCAATTGTCCTGTGGGTGAGCCCGGGGCAAGTGTGCAGGAGTGGCATGCTCTTCATCTTCTGCCGTTCCTGCAGCTGCTGCTGTGGGAAGATGAGGCTGGAGGGACAGTGCCTTTCCCAGGGAAGAAAGACAAGTTGTCATTACTGAGATGAGTTTGTCTGTCTCTGTGCACAGCCTGGCTTTGAGAAAGGGGTGGCCTGCCAGGGCAGGTGGAGGGAGGATGGCTCTGTCCCCGTTCCTCACATGAGCTGCCTGGGACACAGCTGTGATCCTGGCATCTGAGCAGATGGAGCACTCACGCCCAGCACACTGCCTGGGGCAGGGGCTTCACTAAGGGTCCCCTGCCAAAACCCAGGGGTGACAGGCGAAGAGCAGGAGGGTGGGGGTAAGCCAACCCTGCTGGGCAAACAGCCCCGCTGGGTTGTGAGGCTCCATCCTCGCCTGTCACCACGTATCTGGTCACCATGACAACAGACAGGGAGGCAGGCGGAGCAGGCTGGCAGCCCTGGGGGGAGCGGGCAGAGGCCATGGGCATGGGCTGGCACACAGGGGCACCCTGTGGGTGAGAGGGGGTAGCTGTCAGAATGTGTGGCCTGTGTGATGGGGAGGGAGGCTTGGCAGTGCTCGGCCCAGGCACTGTGAGCTCCCCACCGTCCTGCTCCCGACCAAATACCCATGGGAGGCACACAGCGGGTTTGTCTGGAGATGCGGGCACTGCAGCGCGGCCGGGCAGCCCCTGTGCCAGCCCCTGTGCCAGCCCGTGCCGCGGGTTTGGCATGGCAAGCTCTGGCTGATGGCGAGCTGAACGGGTGAGTCATGCTGCTGCCCGGAGCCATGCCAGGTGGGACTGGCAGCGGGGTCTGCAGCCAGGCCACTGCCGGGCGGGCTGGTGGCCTCCTGGGAGTGGCAGAGACGCGGGTGGGGCTAGAGCAAGGCTGTGTCCCAGTACGGAGAGGGGGGTGGCAGCCTCCCTCCGTGCCGTCAGCACAAAGGATATGTTCCCTGCCCTGGGCACCTTGGGGGGCAAAGGGGAGCTGGGAGTTGCAAGCCCCTCTCTAATTGTCCCATCCTTGGCTGGCTGCTGGGCCCTGGGGAATGAGGTGAGCAGTCTCCAGGAGCAGGGGCACCCCCCCGCCCCGGCCCACGCGCCCACTCGCGCCAGCAGCTCTTGGCATGCAGGGAGTGTGTTCCTGGCAGCCCGGCCCTCTCCCATCTGGTATTTATCTCCTTCCCGAAATCCCTCCTGCTGCGGGGGGGATGCCCGGTGCCGGGGGGGCGGGGGGGGATCCGGGCCCCACTGCTCACTCTGCAGCCCAGGGAAGAGGCTGGACTGAGAAAATAGGGGGTGGAGGCAGAAAACTCCCACACACATCCCCACTCCAAAAATGCACATGGGTCACAGGAGGCCTTATTGGGTCCTCTGAGGCCTCATTTCTGGCTGTAAATCCTGGGGGCAATCCTGCAAAGGTACCTTTGCCCCAAGCAAGCCCCCAGCCTGGCAGCTGTGGTGGCCACTGCCCTGGGGAAGGGGCACATCATCCCCCTCCAATCCCAACTCTGCTGTCTGGCTGACAGTGGTCTGCCAGGACTGTCCCCACCCCCAAACCCTGGGTGCCCCAAAGCTGCAGGAGCTAGGAGAGCCCGTGGGTTGCCTGGGCAACTGCAGCCAGGCAGTGATGGGGAGCAGTCCAGGGGAGCAGTTGCCATGGAGACCCGAGGAGCACAATCACCTTGGCAACGGTCCTGTGTGTCCTGCCACCCCCCATCCAGGGCTGCATCTGGAGGAGATGCACCTGGGCTCCACTGTGAACCTGGGCCAGCTCCTTGGATGAGGAAGGAGGGGAGGCAGTGGTGCCCACCCATACAAGGGGAGAGCCTTGGCTCCCAGCACCCACCCAGCCCCCAGCTTAACGGCGCGAAGGAAAAGGTGAGGCTGAGCTTGGCTCCTTGGCTTTATCACTCCACACACCACTGCAAGTCATTCCCACACCTGGTCCTGTCTGGGAGGTGAGCAGGAAAGCGGGCTGCAGTGGGGCTGGACATAAGGGCAGGCTCCAGGGCACCCTAAAGCTGTTCTCCTTGTAAAGAGTGACAAAGGGACGTAGATTCCTCTTGGTGATAGAGCAGGTGGCAAAGGGACTCATCACTGCCAGTCCCTCGGTGTTCCCAGCGTGGTCTGGGCAGTGGCTGTAGGCACATGGATTGGGGTGGCAGGACAATGGTGGCACCAAGGTATGCCACTGCAGTGGGTCAGGGGGTCTGGGTCTCTGCCATTCCACTGTGCCTGCTGTGTCCCACCAGCCCTGGTCTTGCCCTCATAACCCTCCCCATAAATCCACACACTGGGAAAAACCTACAAGGGAGGAGTCCTGTGTGGCATTTGGGAAGTCATGGCTCAGAAAGGGACACAAATCCAACAGCTGGCAGCCAAAGTGGTGCCCCAGTGTAAGGTTGGGGTCTCAGCTCAGACATTGTGTAGATTTTCCCCAAGCCTTTGTGTTTAGGGGGGTCCTTCTGGCAGACAAAGGGAGGACAAGGAGGCTGTAACTCCCCCACTCCCTAAAACAGATTGAAGGGCATCCCAAGACCCCTCCCTCCCAATAGGAATTGCACAGCTCCACATGAGGAGACAGCTGAGATTTCTGCAGGCTCCAGGCTCAGCTGGGTTTGCGCTGCCCCTCCCTGGGCACCCCCAGGTGCTGTCAGGCCTGGTAGAGGGGAACCACGCGGTCAATGGGCCCCCGGCAGATGGGGCAGAGGCGGGTGGGCAAGGCCTGGAAGCAGCGGAAGCAGCAGCAGATGTGGCCGCAGCCCAGGAACACGCACTCGCGGGGCCGTGTCAGGCAGACCACGCAGGAGTCCTCGGGTGCCCGGTCCCCGGCCTCCTCCCCATCCAGCTCCTTGTCCTGTTGCCGCTTGGGACGGGAGCGGCGGTAGGCGCGGCACAGGGAGTGCAGGAGGATGGCCAATCCTGCAGCTGCACACAGCAACGCTGCCCCCTTCCAGAGCCCGCTGGCCGACTCCAGCTCCGACAGCACCGTCTGCCAGTCCCCCAGGCACAGGAAAAACTCGCCTCCCCGGGTTGGTGGCTGGAGGTGCAGGGAGCCGTCGGGGTGCAAGGACAGCTCCCCGATGCCCGTCAGCCCAGTCCCGACCCGCAGCATCTCCTCTGTCTCCAGGATGCCCTTGGGCTTCTCCCCAAGCAGGTACTGGCCCAGCAGGTCGCGGAAGCCGTGGGTTGGCTGCTGGAACCGCTCGTACACCATCTCCAGGGGCAGGCAGACGGCTTGGAGCGGGCTGTCCACACTCACCTGTGTAACTGCTTCAGGGCCTGGCGAGGCCAGCAGGAAGGGGACAGTGTAGATTTGCTCTGAGAGCACCCGCTCACTCTCGCTCCTGCAAGTGGAGAGAGTTGGGGTGTGGAGAATCACAGAATCAGTGAGATCTGTGTCCAATCTGAGATCATCATGTCCAACCTACTACTGAATACGAGCTTGGCACTAAATGCCATGTCCAGTCTTTCCTTAAACACCTCCAAAGATGTCATTTCAACCACCTCCCTGGTGATGGAGCTTCCTGCTCCCTGGAGGCTCATTCCAATGTCTAATCATCCTTGCTGTGAAGAAGTTCTTCCTAATCTCTAACCTAAACCTCTGCTGGCACAGCTTGAGGCCATTTCCTCTAGTCCTGTCACTGGGTGCCTGTGAGAAGAGGCTGATCCCCACCTGTCTACAACCTCCTTTCAGGGGGTTGTAGAGAGCAATAAGGCCACCCCAGAGTCTCCTGCAGGGTAAACATCCCCAGCTTCCTCAGGTGCTCCTCATCAGACACATGCTCCAGCTCCTTCACCAGCTCTGCTGCCCTTCTCTGGACTTGCTCCAGCAGCTCAATGTCCTTCCTGAGTTGGGGGACCCAGAACTGGACACAAGACTCGAGGTGCAGCCTCACCAGAGCCAAGTACAATGGGATGATCACTGCCCTGCTGCTGCTGGCCACACTGCAGAGAAGCTCTGAGCTCTCAGCACTGAGCTAAGCGTAGGGACTAAAGTCTTCAACCAAGTTATTTTCTGCCTCTCACGTGGCTCCAGAGGATGGGGGTCTAGACTCACTGCTGCAAGCCCACTCCTGTGGTCCCTTCCCATCACTCACCAGCTACGGGCCAAGCTGTTCCAGATCAGCCGATGTTCCTTCAGCAGCAGTTTCTGGATCACGCCCTGCAGCCCCTCATGGTAGTGGCTGGTCAGTGCAGCCTGGGCTGGCAGCACTATGCCTAAGGATAAGGGATGTGTCACGGCCAAAAGAGGAGATCCTGGCCCTTGTCCCTCATGCAGGGCCACAGGGTGTCCTTACCTTCCAGGGCAACATAAGGCAGGCACCTTCCCTCAGCTGCAGACACCAGGGCTGGCAAATCGTCATCGACCTGGAGCTTTGGGGCCTCCTGGAAGAGCATGGACTAAGTGTGAGCATGGGCAGGGACAGGTAGCAAGTGGGCTAAGAATGGCCCTGTGATCTCTGGCAGGATGTGGCCTGTTCAGCCCTGCATGTCATGAAGTCACCAGAGGATGGAGCAAGCTGCAGGCATCAGTGTGTGCACCCAAACCAAAGTGTGGAGGGCAGTGGGGAAGGGACAGTGGGCAGGAAAAAATATCTGAGAGAAAGGGCTACCTGTATGCGTGCCACGACTCTGGCTTTCCTCCTGTACAGGTAGTAGAAGAGGCCAGAGAAGGCGAGGCTGGAGCCCAGACAGAGCAGCTCTCCTGGAGTGATGGGTTTGTCCATGGCACCACGCTTGGGCAGCAACGCCTGCAAGGTGAGCATGTTGTCTGGGGAATGGGGCCGTGTCACCCATGACGGGGACATCCCACTGCCCCTGTTCTGAAGGCAGGGGTGTCCCTGCAACCCTGTCCAGAACGCAGGGCTGTCTCATTGCCCTGGACCCCAAGGCAGGGATGTTCCTCCCCCCGTCCCCAGGCTCTGCCGTCCCAGGCCCAAGGCTGCCTACGGCCCCGGCGTGGATAATTCACCTCCAGCACCCCAGGTGCGCGGTACCTGGCTCGACCCCGCACCCCCGGCCCAGTTGGGGCTCTGTCCCGCACCCGGGATCGGGCCGAGGCCCAGCACCCGTGACCCAGCCCGGGGCCTGGCTCAGGTTCCCACCCAGATCCGGCCTCCCCGATCTGTCCCGTCCCAGCCCAGACCCCGGCTCGGTCCCGGACCGACCCCGTCGCCCCCGTACCCCCGAGGCGCCCAGGCCCGGACCCTGGCCCTGCCGCACTTCTTGCTGGGAAATGTAGTCGAGCCTTCACGGCGCGGCGGTGGACCTGCCGTGACTGAACTACCTCTCCCAGCATGCCTCACGCCGAACTACAACTCCCGTCATGCCCTGCGCGGTCAGAGGGTAGGACCACGATTCCCAGCAGCCCTTGCGAGCGCCGCTGTCCGTGGCCGCGAGGTCCCGCGGGGTCCCGCTACCGGGGAGTTCGGGAGAGCCCGGGGTGGGGCTGGGGCCGCGCTGTGCGGGGCGGGACCGGCCGGGACTCAGAGTGGAGGCCCGGGGCAGGTTGGAATCACCCGCGCTGGAGGCAACGGGCCTCCCGGGCTGCGCTTTACCGGGGACTCCCGTGGCTTTGACTCGTCCCCACTAGCCTTGCTGTTCTTCCCCACACCTTTGCTTCCCTCATTCAGGGAACGTCCATCCAGACATCTCATCCCCCGCTCCCCTCCCTCGGGATGTCTCACCTCCCACGCGTCCCCAGCCTTGGAGTCATCCCCACTCCAGATCCCACCTCTCCCCCCGCCCCCACACCGCGAAGGACCCGGAGCTGCTGGAGTAAGTGGAAACTGCTTTTAATCGTTAAATAAACTCGGCGACAGCCACCCACAGCTGAAGGCACCAGAGTCCCCGCTGCCGCCCGCTGGTCCCAGCAGAGGTGGATGGGGAAGCCAAGCTGGATTGGGAGGGGACAAGGGAAGCGCGGAGCCGGGCGGTCCCCAGCCTCCATCTCCGGCAGGTTGGGGGGCAGGAGCAGGGGGATCTTGGCTCTGGTGCTTTCCCTGGGACCCCTTTGACCTGCCCGCCTGAGGGGAGGGCGCAGCACAGGGGACACTGAGCTGGGCCCGACTCAAGGACATCAGGGTTGGGGGGCAGAGCTGCGTTTTGGGGGTGCTACAGCCTCTCTGCCGGCCGTGTCCAGCCCCAAGCTGTGGATGGGGCTGCGGTGGGTGCCTGGTGTGGGGCCGTGTGTGCCGGGGAGGGTGCAGAGGTGGGGTGTGCAGAGTGAGCACAGGAGCGGGACTTCTCTCTGCCCATAGCCAGCTCCGGCAGCCGCTGAGGTCTGGGCAGGGGGGGCCACAGCAGAGCATCATCCCCTCAGACCCCAGCACCCTCCCCGTCCCTACCACACCTCACAGTGCTTGCCGGGGTTCATGGGGGAGCCCAGAGGGCAGCCGAAGTGTTCGACAAAGTCCCGGGAGTTGCTGAGGGTGCCAATGACACGGTACTTGTCGGGGCTGTGGGGGTCGGTCACCAGCCCTTCGTGGGAGCTCTCGGGCGTCCGGACGGAGCACCACACCTGACGGAGCGGGAGCAGCCTCAGGGATGGGGACAGATCACCCCCCGGTGCAGGATGGGGAGCTGTGGGGTGGCTCCGAGGAGCCAGAGAGGGACGGGAAGCCTATATTCTTGCTCCGTCCTACCTGCGCAAAGCCCACGAAGAAGAGCTGGTGGTTGGTGAGCCCCAGGGCTGGCAGGCGCTTCTCTTCCCCGTTCTTCTGCAGCCAGGACTTGTAAGCCTGTGAGAGAGCTGGCCTGAAGCCCCGGGGAGGGGCAGATAGGCACGGGAGTCCGTGTCCCCTCCGGATAGCGGCACTTACGTTGTAGGCTGCCTTGAGCCCGCCGTTGTCGGCGATGTTCTCGCCCAGCGTTTGCCGCCCGTTGACCTTCTCGCTGTGGACGGTGTAGCGGCCGTACTGCTCCGTCATGCACGCCGTCCGGTTCTTGAAGGCCTCCAGGGAGGAGTTCTGCCACCATGGCCGCAGGTTTCCCTCTTTGTCGTACTCCCGTCCTGCAGGACCGAGCCGTGGGTTGGGGTGGGACCAGGGGAAGCCGTCCCCCTGCAGCCCCTCTGCTGCAGGGGTTCCTGAAGCAGAGTGGCGTGTGGTGGGGGAATGGGCACCGGGGGATGCCGGGGGACCTGGCACCTTGGGTCCACGCCCAGGGGGGAAGGTGTCCCCCAGCCCCTGCTGTGGGCAGGCTCTGCCTGTGGCTCAGCCATGCGCTTGGGTCCCCAGCCATCCCCCAGTGCATGCTCACTATCCCAATACAGATCTGTGACCCCAAATTCTCTCATTGACCATGTCAGCTCTGGGGCTGTGGTGAAGGCGCAAAGCAGAGTGGATGTGAGAGGGACCCATCCCGTGCCGTGGAGGGAGGAGGATGAGAAGGGGGCTGGGGCTGCAGACACTGTGTCCTCACCAAGCGGATGGAGCGAAAGCTGCACAGAGAAGCCGGGGGGAGGTATCAGCAGGTGCCACCTGGGGAGACAGGACGATAGAAGGGGGATGGCCAGGGGGGCACGAGCACTAATGATGCAATGGATGGCAAAGCGGGACCCGTGTGCACCCAGGGCACCCCTTCCCCACGCTGAGGGCAGGGGCTGGGGGGCAGACAGGAAGGTGACAGGTCAGGGCTGGTGCTGCCTGTAGGCTCTCACCTTGGTCATCAAATGCATGGGTCAGCTCGTGCCCCATCACCACGCCGATGCCACCAAAATTAAGGGCTCTGTGGGACCATGGGAAAGAACCAGGTAAGTACGGGATGTGTTAATGATGCTGTTGCAGCCCACCCCATCTGTGTCTGGGCACCCAATGAAAATCTGCTCCAGCTGAGACCCAGCTGGGAATCTGTCCTGTTGGGGGCATTGGTGGCCCTAAGGGGACTTTGCAAGTGGTGTTGACTGCAGGATGTAAAGCCTTGAGGGACACACAAGCTCTCCAGGGCTTTTCTTTCTGACTGTGGGAGGCTCTGTGGCATGCTGGCCCTGATCCAACCCATGCCTCCAGGAGGTGCCCCCCATGCCAGACTCACTTGGGGTGGTTGCGGGCGTAGAAGGGAGCCTGGAGGATCCCAGCAGGAAAGACGATCCCATTCTTGGTGGGCAGGTAGTAGGCATTGACAGTCTGTGGCGTCATGCTCCACCTGGAGCAGGGAGGTGGGACAGGGGACAGGCAGGGGTGTGTCCCCTCTCACCCCAATCCCAGCACCCTCCTGTGCTGTTGCCCCCACAGAGGGCCCTGCCTAGGGCTGACACTTTTGCCCTCATCCTGTTACCAAGGGACCCTGTCCTGGGGACAAGCTACAGCTACCACAGGTGACCTGTGCTACCACAGGTGACTTACAGTGCTGTGCTACCCCATGAGGGTGACCTCCTCCCCACTGAACCACTGCCATCCAGGCACCCAGAATCACATCCTTTCCCTCCACCCCAAGCCCACCCCCCTTACTGGTCACGGTTGGGGGGTTTCCGGAGCTGGTCGGCCATCACTTTGGCAGAGAAGTTGTAGAAATTCAGCATGTTTTGGAAGAAGGAATCCTCAGAGACCTCGTACTGGTAAGGAACAGGAGGGATGAGGACAGGTCTACTGGGGTGGCTCCCCACAGCCTGGCCAGGATGAACTCAGTACTGGGATGACTTTGCATAATGTCCAGAATAGGGACATCGCTCTACCATGGGGCCCCCCAGAGCCTCGCATGAGCAAGCCTGTCCCCACAAGCGAGGTGCCCCCTACCCCATCATAGACATCATCCAGCTCCTTGTTGTCCAGAATGAAGTCAGGGAAGCCAATCATGTCGTAGATGGCATCCGCCTGCATGGTGAGAGGCCCCAGCAGTGAGATGGGGGGGCTTATCTGGATAGGGTGAGGTTTCCAATCCACTTCCCTCCTTGGGGTCACCTTCTCCTTTGCAGCCTGCCTGGTCTTCTCATCCATCCAGTCCAGCTGATCCAGGGACACCTCGAAAGCTGCACGGATCTCACTGATCATCTCCTCAGCCTGGGGAGGGGAGGGAATGAAGACCCCCCCTACCCCCCACAATGCCTCGGTGGGGACAGGGTGGACAGTATACAACCTCCCCAGGGCTGGGGGTCCCATTTCACAGGTCCCTGCCTTCCAGCCCTGGGGCTTGGATGGAATCAGGATTCCCGCGGATGGTGATGGGGAGGGGATGGGGACAGAAGTATTCTCACGATGGCCTTGCTGTCCCGGTCAAACGTGGCTTTGACGAAGAGGGAGCCCAGTGCAAAGCCCAGCGTGTCATCCGTGTTGGAGATGCAGGTTTGCCAACGGGGCGTGCAGGACTGTGGGAGTGAGATGAGCATCTGTGAGACCCCCAGCCCACTACCCTGCTCCCCTGCCTTCACCCAGCCTGGCTCTGCCTCCTCATCAGTGGGAGATGTGCAGCAGCAAAACCCCCATCTCAAAAGATAATCCCTGGGTTCCTGCTGAAGCATCCATTGTCTTAGCATCCCAAGGGCATCTGAAGGACAGAGGATGTCCTGGCTGCTTCCAGGCTGAGGACAGAGGGGTCTGATCCCAGGGCCCTCTGTTACCTTCCTGGTGCCATAGAGTGTCTCCAGCAGCCTCTCCTGGGCAGTCTCGAAGCGCTGGTCCAGGCTGGAGGCTGTCTTCTGCACCAGGTTCCAGATCAGGTAGTTGTTCAGGATGCTGCAGAGGCAGAGAGACACTGCAGCTCACCATGGTCTATTACTCCGAGACACTGATGAGCCCAAAATGTGCCCCTCCTGTGGGAGCCACAGCCAGGGATATGAAGGAGACTCACCTCCTGTCAGTATCATTGATGAGGTCAGAGACCTGCTGGAGGTAGGAGTCCCCATACACCACCACAGGCTCTGTGTCTGCCAGCTCCAGTGGGGCCAGGGCATAGGACAGGTAATCCAGCCAGTCAATGGCAGGGGCCAGCAGCTGGAGGGGACACAGGGATGTGGCACCAGGGGCTTGGCATGGCTCTGCTGCATCCTGCTCAGCATGGAGGGGATCTCCGAGGGCAGGGACTGTGTTTTCTGGGAAGGACCCAAGGTCCCTCACCACTCCAGATCCTTCTCTGCACCCAAGCACCCCTCCTGCTGCTCTTAATGCTTCAGGACAAGGATGGGACCCCGGACCCCACAATGTGAGATGGCAGCTTACCCCAAACGGTAACAACTGGGGGGATGGGCACTACTCTTCAACACCCAGTGCATGTCCCACAGTGGATGGGGCTGCCCAGGGTGCCCCAGAGTGGGGACAGCACTAGGCACAGACCCCTTGGTGCCCTCTGGACAGCTCCCCGTATGTCACAGAATGGTCTCCCCGGGCTGCTCTGGGCCATGCCCACCTGCAGCTCAGCGATGCTCATCTTGTGGTAGATCTTCTCATCATCCCGCCGCTCAGCCTGGGGCACGGTGATGTTGGCCAGCTGGGTTTCAAAGTCCAGCACCTGCTGCATCTGGAGGCGGGTGGGCTCCGGGGTGCCTCCCAGCAGTGTGCCCAGCTCCACCATGTAGTCCAGGTAAGCTGCCAGAACCTGTGGGACCCCAAGTCCTGCCTCAGTGATGACCTGGGGTGGGCACCCAATAGGCAGAATGGAGATGCCAGGTGTGTCCCAGTGCTGCTTGCAGCCTATTGCCATGGATTTCCCCTGCTGGCTGTTGGCAGCATGCCCAGCACCCAGCCTCACCCTCTCATTGGCAGTCTTGTTCAGATAGTAATCCCGGGATGGGAGGAAAAGCCCCGACTGGTCCACCTGGGGGGAGAGAGGGACAGCATAGAAGTTCCAGTGTCCCCCAGTGTCTGCCACCCCTGGGGGCCAAGATGCCAACCTGGATGATGTTGCTGTTGGAGCTCTTGGAGTCTGCACCCACATACACTGTGAAGAAAGGGGTTGCCCGGTATGTGCCTGACACGCTCTTGAGAACCTCCATGAAGCTGGTTTGGTTCCAGGAGCCAGTGATATTCCATCCCCCAATCTGCTGGCAGACAGACCCAGCACCTCAGGGAGGGATGGGGTGCATCCCTGAGGGCTGCTCCCTCCCCAGTTACATGAAGAGCTGAGCCGGAGGTGTGCTGGGCTGAGCCCTGACAGCTCGGCTCACATGTGAGTGTCTGCCCACCTTGTCGATGAGCTCCATAAGGGGCTGGGAGCCCAGCTCCTCTATCCTCTGCTCCTTGAGGCAGGACAGGTAGTACCGCTGGGTCTTCCGCTCTGCCTCGCTGCTGGAGTTGAAGGTGGTGTTTTCTGCAGGAGGCTGTGGGTCAGCCCCAGTGACACAGGAGTCACCCCCTCAGAGTCTGTGACCCCTTGGTGCCCACCTAGGAGATGCTTCATGATGGCCTGATTCTGGTCCCAGATGCTGTTGAAGGTGCTCCACTTGGAGCGCCCGTTGGGCAGTGGGTTCCTCTTAATCCAGCCCCCGCATGAGTACTGGTAGAAGTCCTGGCATGGGTCCATCTCTGTATCCAGGGCCTCCAGGATCTTGCTGGCCACCCGGACACAGGCATCCGTCAGGCACATGCTGTGAGAGGGATCTGGCAGGGAAGGTATGCCTGGGGCTGGGCGAGTGTACTGGGGGAAACCAGGGCACGGAGCGGGGCCAAGCCCTGTCTGTACCCCAGGATGGGCAGAGCACCTGGAGCAGGCACCCTGGGCTGACCCAGCACTCCTCATCCTCCCGTGTCCTCCTGGGTGTGGGGACACCACTGCCAAGTCTCCCTACCTCTGTGGTATTGAATGGCCAGAGTGACGACAGCGACGCTGAGCAGCAGGGCCAGGGAGACGGCGACGGCGCAGAGCACCAGCTCCAGCTGGCTGCGTGAGGCCAGGCGGCTCAGCAGCGTCCCCGGCCCCTTCCGAAACCCCACCTGGGCAGGAGCAGGACCTGCCATCGCACCATGGGGGGCCAAACATCACTTCCCCCCCTTCCCTCCCCACTGCTGCCCCATGCCTGGCATGGCTGCATGAGGAAGTGGGGACCGAGACATCCCCCCCCACCAGCACTGCCAAGCTGGTGGTGGTGGCTGCTGGCAGCCCTGCCCAAGCCACAAGGAAGCACGATTGTCCAGGCACACTCTGTTCCGCATTTTGGCTGACTCCCAGCACATCCCTGGGGACAGCCAGGTCTGGATTGGCTCCCAACCCTACTCCCGCTGCCCACCGGGTTGCAGGCAGGCCCCAGAGGATGAGGAGAGGGGCTAGGGAGGATGGAGAGGGGAAGGATGGAAGAGCCGGGGCAGACCTCACCTCCACGCTGTCGGGAGAGGCGCTGCCATCTCCTGCTGGCTCTGGCCCCTCCTCGTCCTGCAGCGTGGCACGCTTGTAGTTGGGCATCTGCTAAGGGAGGGAGCAGGCTGGAACAGGGGTGTGGGGGTAGCTGTTCCCCACCCTGCCACACCCTCTGGCTCTTATGGCAGGGGCCAGTGCCTGCTCAGTGAGTACACAGTGGGGCTGAGTCAGCCCCTGACCCCTCTCAGTGTGCCTGGGCCTCCCCCAGAGGTTGTCCCCAGCCCTGGGTGGCCCTGGGGAGCACAGGGAGAGCTGCTAATGAGGGTCTTGGGGGCTGTCACCGGAGCATCCCTCTGCGTAGCTATGGCAGCTGTGGGATCAGCCCTGCTGACAGGTGACACATCGCCACGGAGACATGGTCCCCGTCACCAAGCAACCGTTTCCTAGTACTGCTGTCTCACCCCTCCTCCCCTGACTGGAACTTTCCATGCAGATGTGCACTGGTCTGAAACATCTGGAAGTGCTTCCAGCCCCATCCTGGCTCCGGGGGTGACCAGGATGCAGGACAGAGTGTGCAAGGGGAGAAGGGGCACTACAGCGTGTACCAATCAGCACAGGGTCCCCCCTACTCCTTGCCTCACAAGGCAACTTGCACAGATCCAGCCGTGAGGGCTACTGAGGACTCAGCAAGAGGGAGGTGGTGGAGTTGAGCCAGCAGTATTGGAGGGGAGGTTAAGCTAGAACAAAATGCTGGAGGTTTTGGTGGAAGAGAATCAGCAATGCTGCTGGTTGTGAGCTATCCTTAGGCTTCAGAGTTAATGCCTGGGTGGGTTGCAGCTCACCCTCCAGTCTGTGCTGCAGACTAAAGTGAATACCCAGGGCTGCCTGCAAGGGCTGGTGTTGCAGGCCGGGAAGGAGCTGGGGTGGGATGGATGATGGGCAGGAGGGAAAGCAGAGAGAGTGCCTCATGCCCAGCTCTGCAACACTTCTGGGATAGGGAGGGGGCATTGCCAAGGGCTGCAGCAGGAGGGTGGGATTGACAGTTGGCAGGAGCCCCCCATGGAGTCAGGCTCCTGGAGGATGCTGGCATTAGGAGGGATTGCTCAGCATCCTGTAGGAGCTTGGCCAGCCAGGCGCCCCCACCACCCCAGCTCCCCTCAACTTTCCGCTCCTGGGTGGTCCTCATCCTGGGCAATAGCCAGCATCCCCTCTCCAGCATCTTCTGTGGCATCTTCAAGGCAGGAGCCTATTTCTGGGCCTCCTCTTACCCCCTCTGGAGGGCTGAGACCCATGGGGACAGAGCCCCCTGCCCCCTCCAGAGTTGCTGTCTTGGGGGGTCACCCTATGAGCAGCATTACTGTACCCCAGGTATGCTCCACAGTGGAGTGGGGTTTGTGGGGCTACGTCTGAACCACCCCAGTTCCCTCTGTCTGACCCCAGGCAAGGATTTGGGGGGGTTCCTTCTTCCCCCACCATGGGGGACAGGGACCCTCTAGCCACTCAGTTCCCTTAGCCCCGGCACCACACAGCCCCTGCATCCCATAGGCTCTCGCCGCCCCCCGTAATCCACTAGTCCCCCCGCCCTCCCTTCCTCCGGTTCCCGAAGTCCCCGCAGCCCTTCCAGCTTCTTGAGCTCTCCAGCCCCGGGGCTCTGCTCTGCCCCGACCCCCTCCTGTCCCCCTCGCCGAGCCCCTCGCTGGTGCCCCCCGTCCCCCCTCTTCTTGCCCCCCTCCCTGCCGCATCGTTGCCCCAGGCACTCA
>VZTN01001837.1:798-19494 GCA_013400515.1 Erpornis zantholeuca | reverse complement strand
GGCCTGTCCGAGCCCCGCCGCCGGTGATCCTTGTCTTGTCCCCCACTCCTCCGTGCGTTCCCTCCGCCTCGAACTGCTGCTCCCGTCCCCCAGCCCCTCATTCGAACCGAGCTGGGCCTACCCGGACCCCCTCGGGCAGGGACCCCCCTCCCCGTCGGCGGGCCCAGCACAGGCCGCGGCCCGGCCGCTTTCGGCGTAGGGGAGGCAGCGGCGACTCCGATTACAAACAGCCGCGGCGATTCCCCGTGATCCCCCCGGGACGGAACCCGCATTCTCCGGCACTGCTGGGCTAGCCCGGCCAGTGTGAGGCCGGGGCCGGGCCGGGCTCCCCCCGCGGGACTCGGCCTGATATCTCTCTCTCTCTCTCTCTCCCCTCTCCTTCCTCTCGCCCAGTCAGTCGGATGAACGGTCTCTGCAGGCCCGCTCAGCCGGCCCAGGTTTTTCCCGCGGGGGGGTGAGTATCCTGCTCGGTCCCGGTTGTGTGTGGTGGAGGAGACCACGTCTGCCTGTCCCCAGGTGTCCCTGTCCCCTGTGAGACAATCCTCCCCCTCTGTTTTGGGGTGACTGGCCTCAAGGCCTAGCTAAGCTGGCTCAGATACAGGCTGTCCGTGCCAGGCACTTGGGTCCCTGGTAAGAAGGGACCAGGGGGGAGCACTGGGGGGTGCAGCCCACCCCCTGCCACCATCTCCATTGGGGTTGTGGCTAGGGGGATCCCTGTGATGGGGTGGCAGCCCCATTCCAAGGTGCATCCTTGGGGGGATTGGTGTGCCCCATTTCCCAGTGTAGGTGGGACGTGCCTGGCAGTGCCCGCAGCGGGGCCGGGGGCCGGCAGTGCTGACGCGTCCGGGCGTCAGATTACAGGAGGCACCAGGGCTGCTCCCTCGGGTGTCTGGCTGGGAAAGGGCTTGCCGGGTGCCATGGGGTGCAGGGGACCCCCGGCAGGGTACGGGGTACCGCCTCTCCTTCCTGCCCCGGTGGCCTTTGCACTGGGGCGGGGAGAGCGGCACTGGCTGCCAAGTCCTTCCTGGGACAGCTGGGAGGGTGTCCGGGCCACCTGGATGCCGGTGGTGGCAGGGTCCTGCGAGCTCCAGTGGGCAGGAGTGTCGGTGGTGCGGGGGGACGTGGGAGCTGCTCCCTGCCTTCCCAGGTAGGCGTTTGTGGTGTATGCCGGGGACCTGGTGCCACCGGCAGGAACAGGTTTGGCCAGCCGGGATAAGCGCTTAGTAGGTCAGCTGGGGTGGAGCTGGGCATGGCCGACGCCGGGGTGCCGCCGGCCCACCCAGCCCCCCGGAGTTAGTGGTGGCCTAGGTGCTGGCGGCAGATCACGGGCACTGGTACCCACTTTGGTGTAGGGCCCAGACAGGTTTTGTGGGGTCACCTTGGGTGGGTCAGTCCTGCTAGTGGGCATGGCTGGGTTTGAGGCATGATGGGGGGCTCTGCTCTGGCGGGTGTGAGGACCTGCCCAGGCTGGGTGACTTGGCAGTGCCTACCCCATCTTCCCCATGGCCCAGTGGGGCAGGAGGGGGTGGCTGGGGGTCTGTGCCTTGGTGGGATATTGTCTGTGGGGCATGGCTGATGCCTGGCTTTATACTGATAGGCTATAGGGCTGGAGATTTGCAGATTTCAGGGCTGACATGGACAGGGGACAGATGCCTGGGCTGATGCCATCTCCAGCTTATGCCCACTGTCTCTGTTCCCGCAGATAGCAAGGGGATCCTTATGCACAACCCCATGAAATGAACAAAGCTCCACAGCCCACAGGAGGAGCCCCGACTGCCCCGCACCCTGCCCCTTCTCCTGGACTGCCGCAGGTAACCGTCCCCTGCTGGGCTGGGGGACCCAGCTTTCCCTCTGCGGTTAGTGCCAGGGACAGCAGTGCCATCTCTTTCTCTCCCTGCCTTCTTCCAGCCGACGTTCCCACCTGGTCAGACGGCACCTGTGGTTTTTAACCCGGCACCGACCTCACAAATGAATACGCCTTCTCAGCCACGCCAGGTAAGGATTTTGCCCAGAGCTGGAGAGGGTGATAAGGGGTATCCAGCAGCTTTCTGCCTCCGGGCCGAGTACCCCACACTGCCATGGAGCCCAGGGGTGTGAGGAGCAATGTGGTGCCCCTTGGGGCTGGCGTGTACCTGTGAAGGGGGAATGAGCCTGTGATCCGGACCACGACTGCCACCTGAGGACCTCCTGGCCTTGGGGTGGGGGGGCAGGCGCCTCCAACGAGGATGCCCACCGAGTGACTGCTCTTCTCTCCTTCCTCCCGTGCCCCAAACCTCCCTCTCCTCCTCTCAGTTTCCAGCAGGGCCTCGGGCTATTCACCAGCAGGTACTAACCCGCTTCCCCTGCCCTGCATGCTGAACACCCTGCCCTGACACTGCGCAGAAACACCCACCTTGGGCGGAAAGGGGCTGGGGAGCATGTTGGAACCCCAGAGCTCGGGGACAGGCTGGTCTGGGGAAAGTGTGGGATGCCTGCTCGACTTTGGGTAGATTTCTCTGCAGTGTCTCCCCAGTTCCCTCCTTGCATGAAGCCTGCAGCATGTGGCTGTGCCTGTGCTAACTTTGGCCCAGGCTGTTGCTTCTGCCTGTGCCCTTCCTCATCTTCTTCCTCCCTACTTTGCTTGGTCTCCCAAGGCCCTGCAGTGGCGTGCAAGGCTCTGGACCTCCATCAGCCCTCTTGTGTGGAGGAGCTGCTGGGGACAGATCTGGTGACATCCTTGGCTGTGCTGTCTGGGAACTCATCAGACCCATCCCTGCCCCTTGGGAGGTCCCTACAGAGGACCTCAGTGGATTCGGGATGTGGGCACAGGGCAAAGGGCTCCCTGGCCTCTTGTCCCTTCCTCTGCTATCCCTGTCCCAGTGCCAGTAACTCCTGTCTCTCTCTTTCCCCTTTTCCCTCTGTATGCGTGCGCTTGCTAACAGGGAGGATTCAGGTCTCTTCAGGTAACACTTTCTCCTTGCCCCGGGGGCGTGTGCGCGGACCCTTCTATGCCCACTCGTCGCTGGGCTGGAGCTGCTGCTCCCGGGGATGCTCTTGGCTGGCAAACGAGATTGGTCGGGATGAACGGCGTTGGCCGGGGTGGGAATAGGGAGCTCCACATGCTGTCCGGCTCTGGCATGGCGGGACTACATGTCCCAGCATCCACCGCGAGNGGGTCGGGTGGACCCAGGCAGCCCCGCAGGTGCGTGGGGACAGGATGGTGCCGGGGTGGGGGGTGGCCTTGGGGACTGCCGAGGCGGGGCTGCATCCCGGTGGAGTGGGGGGGGTGGTGTCTCCCCTCTGTGTGCGGTGGTGGTGGATGAAGGTGCTGGAGCTCCTGCTGATGCTGTGCCCCATCTCTCCCCAAGCATTTCTACCAGAACAGGGCTCAGCCTCCTGCCAGTGCATCCCGCGTGCAGAGTAACACGACGGCTCGGCCCGGCCCTCCTGCCCATGTGTATCCGGCTGCTTCCCAGGTGATGATGATACCCTCCCAGATATCCTACACACCTTCCCAAGGAGCCTATTACATTCCCGGACAGGTGAGGGCCATGCTTTGGACTCTGTGTGAGGGGGTTCGGATGGGCACCGGTGGGAGGTATTGCCTGGGCTTGGAACCCAGGCCTGTTTTGGGAGTGTAGAAGGGGTCCCGAGATTCTCGGAGCATCCACTGATTGGAGCAGGGTGCTGCTGGCTCTGTAGAGAGGCAGCAGAAAGTACTGGTCCCCTCCCCAGCAGTTTCCCAAGGCACCTGGCATCTACCTTGCCTGTGTCCTGTTCTGTGCTCTGGTGTACAGCTAATTCACAGGCAGGTTTGGGGTTACGTCAGCGTTTTGGGGGCATGTCTGTGCCCTGCAGGGGACATAACTGACTTTTCTTCTTCTCTCCCATTGCAGGGTCGTTCCACGTATGTTGTCCCGACCCAACAGTACCCGGTCCAACCTGGCGCCCCTAGTTTTTACCCTGGAGCCAGCCCCACAGAGTTCGGGACTTACGGTACAGACAGAGGGGTTGCTCTGCTCCCCGGTGCTCTTTCAGTCCCAGCACTTCTCTGTTTTTTTGCTCCCCTGCCTCTGGCCTCTGTGCATCCCCCCGAGCTGAACACAGCTCACTGTGGCTGTCTCTGTGACTCTATTGCAGGTTATTTTGGGGGCCAGTTGCCTCTTGCCCAGCAGCACATTGTGTCCCACTGGTCCATTCGCACCGGTCCATTCACCCCTGTCCTTTACCAAATTGGGGCCGTTTAATATTTAACTCTCCTGGCGGAGGGCTGGGGCAGACTTTATCCCCTGCTTCCCCTCACTTGCTGTCAAGGTGGTGAGCAGTTCAGTGCTTGCTGACCCCCCTCAACTCCTGCTCCTCAGGAGCAGAGCTGGGGTGCTCCGTGCCTGCCCCCTCCCGGTGCTTGGGGAGCGTGGTGTGAGCAGCCCCTCCTCCTTCCCCCTGCTTGCATGTGGCCACCCGGGCTGTGACTATATTTAGGCTTGATTGGTCCCGGGAGGCCTGGCAGACACAGAAATGTGAGCCGAGGCCTCCAGCCTGGCCCCGGCACAGCAGCAAAGCATAACCAGGGCAGACATGGGCTTCTCCTGAGCCAGGTACGTGCCCGGCCTTCCTCCCTCTTGTCTCGGGGCCCAGCCAGCCCCTCACAGGAGGGAGGTGGCCCCTGGCAGTGGGTGTCTCCTGTGCTTGGTCCAGGACACTGCTGCACCTTCGTGCACAGTCGTGGGACATGCTCTGGGTATCTCTTTGAGTTTCCAGAATGGGTGCGCCCCCCACCTCTGTTTTGGGGCTGCTGTGGCTCTTCCCAGGAAAGCTGGCAGGGTTTACCTCTTGCCCACAGGACTGGGTGGGTGACCTGGCATGGTGTGCCCCTCTACAAATGAATCAGATTGTGTCTCCTGTCTGGTCCCCAAGGCTAGGCAGCTCACAGTCTCCTTCCTTCCCCCCATGCCTGGCCCATCCCAGTGTGTGAGGCCCATTCAGCGTCCCTGCATGTTCCCTGAGCAGAGGGAGGGTCCCTGACTCAGGGATGAGGCAGTCACCAGAGCATCTTGGTTGACTTCCAGAGTCAGGGCAGTGGGAAGGTGCTAGAGCCAGAGAGGACCAGGACCCAGCTGTGCCTGTACCAACATACCCATATCCCTGTGGCGCTGCTCTGGGGTGATGCTCACAGATGCCTCGTGAGAAGTAGAGTGCTTCTTGAGGGCTGTGCCAGCCCTGGATGGGGTCCAGCTCTGCCTCTGGCCCTCACCACAGCTCCTTCCTCTGGGCTGGGCTCACCAGGGGCGCAGGCTGCACAGGGAGCCCCTCAGCCTGGGCGTGAATGGAGGCTGCCTGGTGCCGCCCTCGGGCTGCTGCTGGCCCTGGGGAGATAAGGACGCAGGCAGGAAGGCGGCTGCCTGCGGAGCCAGAATGCCTGTGCCTGACATGGCCGAGTGTCCAGGCAGGGCTTTTGGTGGTGTGGAGCCGGTGGGCACAGTGGATGCCTGCGGGGCCTGGCTGGGCGTGGGGGTGGCGCGGGGACGCTCTGTGCTTCACAGGGAAGGAATTTGGTCAGGCCTGTCAGGCGGGTTGGGACAATCCAGGCCGGATGCGATGGGGGTTCGCTGCAGAGCAGCAAGGGCTCTCCAGGCTCCTGACAGACCCCTGTGTTTGGGAGATCAGGGAGTCTTCAGGACAGGCTTGGAGGATCTGGGTTGGCTGGTCTGACACTCTCTCCTCTTCTTCAGCGGGTGCGTATTACCCAGCGCAGGGGGTGCAGCAGTTCTCAGCGGGGGTCCCCACCGCCCAGGTCATTGTGAGCCAGCAACCACCGATCCCCCCAAAACGAGAACGCAAGACGGTAAGGAGCCATCTGCCCCCAGGCATGGGGGTGTTTGTGTGCTGGAGGGTGTGTTCATGTGCAGGAGGGGGGTGGTGTCAGCCCCAGGTGCCGGTGGTGTGTGGGATGAGATGTGGTACAGCATGCCAGGGAAAAGGGGTGGCACAGAGCTGCGTCCCCATAGGCCGGGGGGCTTAGCAAGGGAACTGGGGTGCATGGTGGGTGCTGGCGACCTTGGCCGTCCCGGCGGGCAGTGTTGTGCTGAGTCACGGCTCCCGGGAGGGCGGGGGTGCCGCGGCTGCCAACTGCTGTCTGCTCCCGGAGATGCCGGTGCTCGGAGGCCTCGCATGGGGTCTATTTATAGCGGGGAGCCGGGTGGCTGCTGGCATGGCCCTGTGCTCAAAGGCAGGGGTTGCCACTGGGAAGTGGGATGCTGGCATTTCCTCATCAGAGATGGGTTGAGCTCTGTTCTTGGTGTTCTGGGAGCAGGTTGTGTTCAGACGGTGGAGAGAACAAGACTCCTGGCTGCATTGTGCTCTGCACTGTAGTCCCAGCCAGACCCATGTGTACCCCCCAGTTACCGTGCAGGAGGGTGCCCTGTACCTTTTGTTGCACCCACAGGAGGCGTGGGGCCAGTGAAGCTGTGGGTGTATGGGTTGTGCCTGGGGTGGCACAGAGCTCACTCTGGTTTCTGTGTGCTGAGCCTAGTCCCCTGTATTGTCTTCAAGATGAGGGGCATCCCTGCAGCCCCTGTGCCAGCACAGTGATGTCTTGGCATCCCCTGAATTCTGGAGATGGGCACTGGCCTGGGGACCTGCTGGCTCCAGCTGCCTGTTGCGATGGTGTGCAAGGCACTGGAACAGGCCAGTGTGTGTGTAGGGCACTGTGCCCTGTGCTGAGGCAATGTGGCACCCACTGGTCCCCAGACTGTGTGTGGCCAAGACAGTCAATGCAGTGAATGAATCTCCCTTTTCCCTTTGGAGAAGGGTGTCCTGAGGGTGTTTGGCTCAGGGAAAGGGGGCGGCCCATGTGCTGTGTTGGCACTCCACCAACAGCTTCCCCACTCCACTCTGATTCTTGGATAGATCCGAATACGAGACCCCAACCAAGGCGGCAAAGACATTACAGAAGAAATTATGTCTGGAGCAAGGACCTCATCCACCCCCACCCCTCCACAGGTAAGAGGACCCTCTGACTCCCCAGCTGGGGCAGAGGGAAGTGCACATTGCCCTGTTCAACTCCCTCTTTGCTCCCTCAGGCTGGAAGCGGTTTGGAGCCCCAGGCCAATGGAGAGACTCCACATGTAGCAGTTATTGTCCGGCCCGGTAAGTACCCATGCCAGGGCTGGGTGTGCCAGCTGGCATGGCTGCAGCAAGGATCCTTGGTGTTGGCACTGCAGGGTGTGAAATGCCAGCCCCACTGTTCCTTGGTTCTCTTGAGGCTTGTGGGGTCAGAGGCCATCCTTGCATATCTGGGAACCTGTGTCCCTGTGTTGGATCAAGGAGAGTTTATGGGGGCTGTATACTCATCTCAGCTGTCCCCTGGACACTGGAGGACCCCTGTTGTCCCCATCACCCATTTGTGATGTGGCTTGGCACATCTATCCCTATCTCCCCTGAAGATAGAGGGATCTGGGGAGGAATGTGGGGTGAGCAGGGGATCAGAGTCATCCATTAATGCCATCCACCTTGCAGATGACCGCCCGAAGCCCGCGCTAGTGGTGAGCAAGCCCGTCTCCCTGGAGCCCAGCAAGTCAGCATCCCCGTCGCCTCCCCCTCCCCTGATCCCTGAGGTGGAGCCTGTGGTTCTCTCACCTGTGACGCTGGTGCCAATGGAGCCTCCCGTGGACACGGACACGAAAGCGGAGCAGGGCGAGGCGCCACCTGACCCGCAAAAGACGTTAAGCGCCATCACTACAGTGCCAGGGGCTGCAGAGCTGCCCCTTGTGCCCACACCCAGCATGGACACGGTGGCTGTGGAGGAGGAGGAGGAAGAGGAAGAGGAGGAGGAGGAGGTTGCTGTTCCCCTCCCGGAGCCCACCCCGCAGGAGCCTGTGCCCCCTGAGGTGCCACCGGTGCCCATTGTTCCCCCGATGCCGGCCGTGCCCCTGGTGCCGGCCACGCCATCGCCGCCGCCCATCGTACCACAGGCCCCTGAAGCACCTGCCAAACCTGCCTCCCCCAGTCCCCCACCACCCCGGGAAGAGCCCTGCCCTGAGCCCACTGCTGAGGCCAATGGGGTCTTGGAAGAGATGCCTGAGACGGTCCCTGAGGTGCCCGTGTGCCAGCCAGTACCGGTCTCTGAGCCGGTTTCTGTGCCCACCCTGGACTCCCCCATTTCCCAGCCTGAAGAGATGCCCCTACCCAATGGGGTGGAGGGCACCAGCAAGGTGGAGCCAAGTGAGGAGCAGCCTGAGTCAGATGTCAGCCCCATCTCAGAACCTGAGGAGCCAGCCCAGCCTGGCACCCTTGCCTCCCCACCTGCAGAGGAGGAGGAGGAAGAGAGTGAAGGCCCTGGTGAGACCCAGGAGCAAAGCTTGAGCCCAGCCCCTGCCCCTTCGCAGACCTTGGAGGCGACCGCACAAGGTTGGGAATGCTGGGGTAAAGGGTGCTTCAGGGTGGGTGTTGGGGGGCATCACATGGGTGTGGTGCTAGGCATGAGGCACAGGGAAGGTTCTGGAGAGGGGGACGGAGTTAGGGGATGCTGAGAGGGACAAAGTACTTGTGTATGGATGAGGGAGGTGTCTGGGGTGGGTACAGAGGGTGGGCGTGTGGGGCATGTCATGGGGAATGGAAGTGTGTTTTATGTGATGCCTTATGCAGGGCTGTAGGGTGGGTGTATCAGGGTTGTGTCTGAGGCTTGTCCCCAGTCATTGAGGACACTGGGAGGTGGAGGATTGGCAGGGAAGATGTGGGGTGTGCTGCCTAGGGTTATGCAAGTATATGGGGGTCCTTGAAGAAAGTGGGGTGCCCTGAGGATGAGGTTTCTCTTTTTTCCTTTTAACACCCTACACAGGAGTGTTGGGGTTACATAGGAGTGATGGGGAAGATGGGCTCACAAGATATGTTGTATGGTCTGCCTTGGGCAGGTGCCTTGGGGTGCTATAGGAGGGCAACCTGAGGGCAGATACGCTTCTGGGGAGCACATCTGTATGGGCTGGTGTCTAGGGATGCCAGGGAGGGAAGTGTGTATGGGGACAGAGGTTTGTATGGGAGTATCCCTGTAAGGGGTGTCCTGCAGAGCAGTGTGTGTGTGCAGAGAGCACTGCACTAGGGCAGTGGTGTGGATGGGAGGCTTTGATGAGGCACAGGCTTAATTGGGGTGTATTTGGGGATGGGGGCTGTGTTGGGGTGGCAGGACCACATCCTCATGGCTCCATCTTGAAGCTTGCCTGGTGTTACTGGGGCCTTGCTGGTGACCCTGTAGCTGGTGTCAGGGTACCTGGGGGACTGGGAGGGTTCCTGTCTTTCACTTCCCTGCCTCTCCTCCCAGTCGCCATGTCGGTGCCAAAGAAGAAGCGAAGGATGAAGGAGCTGAACAAGAAGGAGGCAGTAGGGGATTTGCTGGATGCCTTTAAAGAGGTGAGTGTCCCAGGAATGTCTGGGGATCACCCTGTGTCCCATCTCCTGTGATGAGCTCTGCTTTGTGCCATCGTGTCTGGGCCACTGATGCTCTGTGATGGTAATGAGGATCTGAGGCGGGGTGGACACTGAGGATGGGGTGGAGGGGACAGGACCAGGCTCCTGTGGGTGACTGCTGTCCCTGTCCCTCTCAATGCAGTCTCAGACCGGTGATAGTGCCTCGGAGGTGGAGAACAAGCCCCCCGCATCTGCTCCTGCCAGTGAAGCAGAGGACGTGGCTCCTTCCCGTCCACAGGAAGAGTCGGAAGAGACATGGGAGGAGAAGGAGGACAAGTTGGCCCCGGAGAAGGGCAAGGCTGCTGGCCAGAAGTATGGCTACAAGGAAGGTGAGCTGTGCCTTGGCACAGTCGTCTGCTGACAGTCACCACCTCTGGACCTAGCAGTGGGGAAAGTGTGGGTGGCATGGTCCCGCTGTCCTGAATTTCACATTCTCCTCCCGTCTTGTCCCCAAGCTTGGCATGGGGTGGGGAACAGAGTTCCCAGTGCAAGGGTCCTGGAAGGAGGCTGGGAGGTGGTGGCATCAGGCTTTCTAAGTATGTAGGATTGTGCTCATGGTGTACCGGGCTGCAGCAATTCTGTGGTTGTCTACATCCCACCTCGCTGGTCCCTGTGTGGACTCAGACCTGCTACAGCTAAGGGTGGAGGATATGGGACAGGCCACATCAGAGTCTCCCTCTTGCCTTCCACTGCAGAGCAATGGAAGCCGCTGAACCCTGAGGAGAAGAAGCGATATGACCGGGAGTTCCTGCTGGGCTTCCAGTTCATCTTTGCCAGCATGCAGAAACCTGAGGGGCTGCCCCAGATCACAGATGTGGTGCTGGACAAGGTCGGTGCGGCCCTGGAAATTGGGGAATTGTGGGTGGTAGTCGGGTGGGGGTCTGGCTCCTATTTGTGCCTTGGCAAGGCAGGGCAGGGACTTACTTCTGTGCTCAGTGTCCTGTTGCAGCATTTGCAATGACTCTTGAGCCTGGGTTTGGTGGGTGTGGGGGCACCTCTGGGGCCTTTTTTCCAGTTCCTTGTCCCGGCGCTGAGGCTGGGGGATGGATCCGTCCCGCTCCTCTGCCCCCGGGCATCCTCAGCCGTGTGTACCTTCGCAGGCCAACAAGACCTCACTGCGGGCACTCGACCCCATCCGCCTCAGTGGCATGAACTGCAGCCCTGACTTCACCCCCTCCTTCGCCAACCTTGGCCGGCCTGTCATGGGCAACCGGGGCCTGGTGAGTATCTCCTCGCTTCACTGCTGCTGTCCTGCTCTGCCTCTCCGTGATGATCAAGCTTTCGAGCCACTGTGTCTGGGCCACTGATGTCCATGATGGAGTTGAGGATCTGAGTAGGCGGACTGGGGAGTTCTGGGAGCCAGCCTAGGTGGTCCCAGAGCAGAGAGCTGAGTTTCTTCTCAATGTGTCAGCCCTCAGGGTTGGGTCCCCGCCGCTCCCAGCAGAGCCAGAGGAAGGAGCCCCGCAAAATCATTGCTACTGTGTCCCTCAATGAGGATGTCAAGCTGAACAAGGCTGAGAAGGCCTGGAAACCCAGCAGCAAACGTGCTTCCGAGGAGGAGGATCCTGAGAATATCAAGACACAGGTGGGAGCTGGGGTGGGCAGGCAGTTGGAGGGCCTGGGGGAAAGGTGCCGAGCTCTTGCTGACCCTGCTGCCCTTGCAGGAACTGCTCCGCCGCGTCCGCAGCATCCTCAACAAGCTGACGCCCCAGATGTTCCAGCAACTGATGAAGCAGGTGATGGAGTTGTCCATCGACACGGAGGAGCGGCTCAAGGGTGTCATCGACCTCGTCTTCGAGAAGGCCATCTCGGAGCCAAACTTCTCTGTTGCCTATGCTAACATGTGCCGTTGCCTTATGGGGGTGAGCAGAAGCTAGGCAGTCTCCTGCTGAGCGGGCAAGGATTATTTGGCCGTCTCAGCTGAGCTTAGTAGTGTGCCAGCCTTTCCATGTGGAATGGGGACACTGGGGTGTGTGGATGGAGGACCAAGTTCACAGTCTCAGCAGAGCATCACAAAGTTGTAGGGTGGCTTTTCCCCGATTTGAGTAGTGACAACTTGGTTGCCCAACTTTTGGGGGAGACACAACTTATACTTCTGTTGCTTTTACCTCTCCCTGCAGCTTAAAGTGCCCACAACAGACAAGCCCACAGTGACTGTGAACTTCCGCAAGCTGCTGCTCAACCGCTGCCAGAAGGAGTTTGAGAAGGACAAGGATGATGACGAGATCTTTGAAAAGCGGCAGAAGGAGATGGACGATGCCAGCGCTGTGAGTTGGGGTGGGAGTCTGTGGCTGAGGGCTGGTGTGGGTGTCCATGGGCTGGACACTGAGCTGGCCTGCTGGACTTTTCCTGCAGCCTGAGGAGAAGGCGCGTATGAAGGATGAGCTGGAGGAGGCGCGGGACAAGGCCCGACGACGATCCCTGGGCAACATCAAGTTCATTGGAGAACTCTTCAAACTGAAGATGTTGACAGAGGCCATCATGCATGACTGTGTGGTGAAGCTGCTCAAAAATCACGATGAGGAGTCTCTTGAGTGCCTTTGCCGCCTGCTTACGACTATTGGCAAGGACTTGGACTTTGAGAAAGCCAAGGTACTCCTTGCCTCACCCTGCCTTGCCTTTCCTTTGCCTTTGGGAGAAATGTGACCGTGGCTCTGTCCCTCTCTAGCCCAGGATGGACCAGTACTTCAATCAGATGGAGAAGATCATCAAAGAGAAAAAGACATCATCCCGAATCCGTTTCATGCTGCAGGATGTGATTGACCTAAGACGGGTAAGGTTCATGGAATGCAATTGCCTGGGGACTGTCCTCCATCCACTGCTCGGTCTTTTGGAGTTGCTGGCCTGTGTCTTCTGAGTGCCAGCAATCCATGTGTCTCATCTAGGGGAGAGATGGGTCTGTGAGCCTTGGCCAGCCCCAGAGACACCATGCTAGCCCCAGCCTTTGGTTATCATGGTAGTGGTAGTGGGCACACAGTAATTGGCGGCTGTTTAATGCAGGAGGGCTCCAGAAACTGAGCCATCTTGTGCCAAAAGCTGCCACAGTGCATGGAGAGTGGTCATGGCGGAGGCAGGAGACCAACCTGAGACTTTGACAGTGGGATGGCTGGGAAGGGGGAATGCCTTTCCCTCCATCTTCCAGCCATCTCAGTGCCTTCTTCCCTCCTTCCCTGCCCTTTGCAGAATAGCTGGGTGCCGCGGCGAGGAGACCAGGGCCCCAAAACCATCGATCAGATCCACAAGGAAGCAGAGATGGAGGAGCATCGGGAACATATCAAAGTGCAGCAGCTCATGTCAAAGGACAAGAGGAGAGGACCCCCTGGGCCATCCTCCAGTGGTGAGTGCCTGGGCTTTGGGGCACTTAAGTTTGCTAGGGGTGGGTTGCTCCTGCTGGACTCTGCTCAAGGCTGGTCTGCATGTTTCTCTTGTGCTCAGGGCGCAGTAGCCTGGTTGCAGATGATGGCTGGAACACAGTGCCCATCAGCAAGGGCAACCGGCCCATTGACACTAGCCGGATAACAAAGATCACGAAGGTGAGGCTGGGGGTGCAGTGTGGCAGCCAAGCTGGCTACCGGCCTAGATCCTGTCTCGGTGGGCAGGGTTAGGTCTGACTGTTTCTCTCCACCTGCAGCCTGGGTCCATTGACTCTAATAATCAGCTCTTTGCGCCCGGTGGGCGGCTGAGCTGGGGCAAAGGTAGCAGCGGAGGGTCTGGCGCGAAGCCCGCAGATTCAGGTAGGCATTGTGGGACTGGATGGGTGCTGTGGGTCAGAGTGGGAGGGGTGATCCTTCCCCCAGCAGTTCCTGTACCAGGGAGGTGCTGAACTCTGAGACTTCCCTCTTTTCACGCCCAGCATCTGATTCAGGGCGACCAGCCACGAGCACCTTGAACCGCTTCTCAGCGCTCCAGCAGTCAACACCTGCAGAGAGCCCAGAGTCCCGCCGTGTGGTGCAGAGGTGAGTGGCCAGCCCTGCCTTGGTGGATGGGTGTTTTGGGGATGGGGGAGAACCCCTGATTCAGGCTTGTGGTTGATCAGTGTGTAGGCAAATTACGGTATCTGGACTTGACCTGTGGCAAGATGGGGCTTTGAGGGAACTCGGAGTCAGTGGTGAGTCCTTGTGGCAAGGAAGGTTAACATCACCCTGGGTGTCCTCCCTACTGTTTGGCACTTGGGTGACCACCCCTAGGTGCTGGGTCTGGCCTGGGGGTCCTTGGATGGACATGGATGGGCTGGAGGGAGTCCCTTTGAGGCCGGAGTGTGAGGTCCCCATAGAGAGCTGGAGTTTGGATTTGTTTAGGAGAAGAGGAAAACAAATGGGGGGGCTTTGCCGCAGTCTGCATCAGAAGGAAGGGCAGGACAAAGGCAGGCACTGCTCAGTCATGCCAAGGAACAGCATGAAAGGAAAAGGGTATGAGTTGAAATGGGAGAAATAAGGAAAAAAGTTTACTCCCAAGAATGGTCAAGTGCTAAAAGAGGTGGGGATTTGAGTGGCACAGCCTTATCTTCCAAATCTTGCAATCTAGGGTCAGGGAGGGTGGTGATGGGCTCTTCACACTGTGTGCATCTTTCTCCCACCCAGGAGCAGCTCCAGCCGTGACAGGTCAGAGAAGGCTGGGGACAGAGGGGACCGGGATTCACGTTCAGAGAAGGGCAGTGACCGTCTGGAGCGTCCCGACCGGGCAGAGCGGGCAGACAGGAACAGGTCTGCCCTCACCAAGAGGAGCTTCAGCAAAGAGACAGAGGACAGGAGCCGAGAACGGGAGAAGCAGGGCGGCCCCGAGGCTGTGCGCAAGGCTGCAAGCATGACGGAGGAACGGGACCGAAGCCGAGAGACCAGTGAGCTGGGGAGGAGCAATATCCCAGAGTCTGGCTGTGCCTGTGGCTCTGCCTGTCCCAGGTGGTGCCTGATCCTTGCTCTTTTCTTGCAGTTAAACAAGAGCCAGCACCACCTGCAACATCCACCAAGCCTGCACTGTCGGAAGAGGAACTGGAGAAGAAATCCAAGGCAATCATAGAGGAATACCTGCACATCAATGACATGAAGGTGAGAGGAGGGAGTAGCCAAAAACCCCAACACACCACACCATACGTGTTCCCCTAACATGCCGTATGTTTCCCTCTCTGTGCAGTAAGACTGTTGGGCAGGGTTCTGGTAGTGCCTGGATATGGAAGGGGGGAGCCAGAGGTGGCTGTAGGGCAATACTGACCCCCCTTTTCCCTGCAGGAGGCCCTGCAGTGTGTGCAGGAGCTGGGCAGCTCCTCCTCGCTCTACATCTTTGTGCAAAATGGCATTGAGTCCACGCTGGAGAGGAGCACCATCTCCCGTGAGCACATGGGAGCCCTGCTCTGCCAGCTGGTGAAGGCAGGCACGCTCTCCAAGGAGCAGTACTACAAAGGGTGAGGGGCTGGGGCAGCCTGGCTTTGAATTTGGCCCTGCCTTGAGTAGGACTCAGCACTGAGACATCCTGAGATCCTTCCTAGCCAAGTACATGGGGACTGCTGGATTCCAACAGCTCCCTCTGCTCTTCAGGCTGCAGGAGATCTTGGAAGTTGCAGAGGACATGGAGATTGACATCCCACACATCTGGCTGTACCTGGCTGAGCTCATCACCCCCATCCTGCAAGAGGAAGGCATCCCCATGGAAGAGCTGTTCAGGTGAGGGCTGTGCTCCTCAGCAGGGCTGGCATGGGGTGCCTCCTGGGGGCAGGTAGCTCACCCAGGTCTCTGGTGCCCCACAGGGAGATCACGAAGCCCCTGGTGCCCATTGGGAAGGCCACCACACTGCTGGTCGAGGTGCTGGGCTTGTTGTGCAAGGGCATGGTAAGTGCATGGGGCTTGTGTGGCTGCTGTCTCAAAGACTGGCATCCTGCTTGGGGGCCAGGTGGGCATGTAGGGATCAAACCCCCTGCCACCAGAGAGGATGGTGAGGGGCATCCCTTTCAGTGTCTGGGTCATGGGACTGGCATAGCCAAGCTATGGCATCCTCCCTAGAGATGGAGGGCATGGCATGCTGATGCCAACTGTCTGTTCTGCAGGGCCAGAAGACCGCAGGAAAGCTGTGGCGGGATGGGGGCCTGAGCTGGAAGGAATTCCTGCCTGAGGACCAGGACGTCAACAAATTTGTCACAGAGCAGGTGCGGTCTTGGTGGCAGCGAGGGGCAGAGGTGGTCCGTGGGCAGAATATGGGGCAGTGTGAGAGTGGTGCTCCTATGTGCTGCTTTTAACAGCTCTCTCTGCCTGCTTCCCCAGAAATTGGAGTACACAATGGGGGACAGCTCAGACATGCCAAGCCGCAAGGAGCTGACCTCAGAGGAGCTGTGCAAGCAGATGGACAAACTGCTGAAGGAGAACCCGAACAACCAAAGAATATACGACTGGATTGAGGTGAGGGTGGGGGCACAGTACCCCAGTGTCTGGAGGCTCCCTCCTGGCTCCCTCTCCACCTCACAGTCCTTTACCCTCCCCCCTTCCAGGCCAACCTGAGCGAGCAGCAGGTCTCGTCCAACACGTTTATCAGGGCCCTGATGACGTCTGTGTGCCACTTGGCCATTGTCTGTGAGTATTAGGGTGAGGTGGGACCAGTGGGGGTTCCCCTGCCCACACTGCCCCTCTCACGCCCCATCCCATGCAGTTGAGAACCCGTACCGCGTGGATGCCATGGTCATCCGCAACCAAGCCAAGCTGCTCCAGAAGTACCTGCGGGACGAGCAGAAGGAGCTCCAGGCACTCTACGCCCTGCAAGCCTTGGTGGTGAAGTTGGACCAGCCTCCCAGTGAGTATCGTGGGTGCGGGTGGATTTAGGAGGGGGTGGCAAATATGTTCCTACCCCAGCAGGGTCGCTGGTGGCTGGAGAATAGCAGAGGTTCCCCTTTGTCCCCCCACCCCAGACCTGCTGCGGATGTTCTTTGATGCCCTCTACGATGAGGACGTCATCAAGGAGGAGGCTTTCTACAAATGGGAGTCCAGCAAGGACCCGGCTGAGCAGCAGGGCAAAGGGGTGGCTCTCAAATCGGTGACAGCCTTTTTCACCTGGCTCCGGGAAGCTGAGGATGAGTCGGACAACAACTGAGCATCTGTGAGGAGGAGGAGGAAGGGGGGAGAGAGAGCGGGGCACCCTGGGGAGTGACTCCATCCCTTCCCACCCCTGGCCCCCATGGACTTGCTAATGCCAGGGCTGAGGGACCTGCTGTGCCCCTTGCAGCCCCCCTCTCTTTTTCCTTTTTCCTCTCCTTCCTCTGTCCTGGTTCTGTTTGTAAGGCCTGTACGAGTTTGTCATGATGATAATAAACAGATGCTGACCGAGGTGGTGGCTGCCATGGGTCCCCTTGGGGACCCTCCTTGCCCCCCTCCCAGTGCAGGCACACCGGGTCTCTGGGAGTGGGGCAGAGCACCTCCGGATTCATGTCATGGAGAGGGGGGGATGGGATGGGGACATATCTCTCCCCTCCTCTCCCTCCTCCTCTTTCTCCTCCCCCCTTCTTGATGAAATATAGAGAGATTATATATATATAAACTTATTAATTTGGTTTGGGGACAGGAGCGTGATTTCTTCCCCTTCCCTGTCCTCTCTCTATTCCTCCATCACTGCCTGGACCCCCTCCCCTCTATGGTTTTTAAATTTTAAATATAAATCATTACCCCCCCAGCTCCTGCTCTGACACCTGGGGAGGGTGCCGGGGAGGAGGGGGATTGGCCCCTTCTCTCTGGGCCAGGCTGAGTCCCCTCCAACACCCCAAAAGCCCCCATCCTCCTCCCAAACGTTTAAGGCCACAATTGGGCAAGCGACAGGGCGGCCCCCTCATCCGCGTCCCCTGTATTTATAGAGCGCCGGATGTGACGAGCCGCATGTGTAATTATTAAAACAAGGATTCAATTACTGGTCACGTGAATTTGTAAATAATTTTTTTTTTTTCCTTTTTTTTTTTTTTTTTCTTTATGGAGTATTTAATTGAAGATTTAAAGGCATCTTTTCACCTTAAAACTGGAAATAAAAGAACATTGCTAAATAATGCCCCGTGTGCCGCTGTTGCCGCCCCCCCATGTCCCTTGTGCCTGGGCTGGTGTGGGGGTGCCAGCCTTGAGCATGGGCAAGGACCAGCCTCCCCTGTCACCTCAAGGCAGGTAGGTACCCCTGCTCCAGGGCTGGAAGGGTAGCAAGGGTGTTGGATGTGCCTGGAGCCAGGCCCTCTGGTCTTACCTCACTGGCACTGCCTGGCACAGGGTCTCTGGTGGTGGAAGAGACAGCCCTGCCAGGAGCCTGGCTGTGGAGCAGAGCCCTGATGTCCCCAAATGTCCCTTTTCCCACAGGCACTAGTGGCAGAACCTGTGTGGAATTCTGGGGGCAGGAGATGGGAGATATGTGCCAGGTTCCCCCCTACACCTTCCAGTGGGGGAAGGCATTTTTCTATCAGCCCCCTCCTGCCTTGTCTTGCAGTTGGAGTGGAGATGAGGCACAGCTGGCCCCTGCTGGGGCTCCTCTGTGGGGTATCCCTGCTGGGGACAGTGGCTGGTCCCCCTTGGGGCTGGAGACTGGTCTCTGCTGCCTTGGGCTGCCTCTTGCTGAGTCACCCTGGCCATGGCCCAGAGGGTACAGAATAATTAACCAGAGACTGTTCCCCAGATTAGAGGCTGATCTGTCTTGAGCTGCAGCCCTGGCATCGCTAATGCTGGGAAGCAGTTGGCAGGGAAAGGCCTGGGGCCGGGGAGTGGGCAGGAACTCCCCCTGACTGGGAATGAGTGAGTGAGTAACAAGGGGAGGGAGGCCCTTTGAGCTGTTTGGGTAACCTGCATGCCAAGGGGGAGAGAGAAGGTGGCACTCCAGCAGTGCCCTCCTGTGCCAGGGAAATGGTACCACGGCATTAATCGTCATCAGTAGAATGAACACAGGCTGGCCTGGATCTCCTGCAGGGGACGTTGCTGTCAGACGTGATGTGCCAAAGCCTGCACCCACCTGTCCCCAGCCCAGTTCCCTTGGAGTGGGAGGCTCTGCCAGAGGCTGTGTGCTCCCTCCCGCACCACCAGACCCTCGGGGGAGGGTAGGGACAGGCACGCCTGGGGCTGAGGGTTGTCCTGTTTCTGCAGGGTCCCAGCCTTTGTCCCTCCCCCGGGGGGTGCACGGGGGCCGGGGCCGGGCGGGGCGGCGCTGTCCGCGGTGCTGGCACGGTGCTCTCCGCGGTTCCCTGCCTTCTTCCCCTCCTCAGCCCCCTCCTCTTCCTCCGTCCATCCTCCTCCTCTCCGCGCCCCCTCCTCTTCC